>PVJX010008970.1:0-62991 GCA_004027295.1 Dolichotis patagonum | reverse complement strand
ACAGATTCCTAGAAACATAGGAATTACCAAAACTGGGTCAAGAAGATGTAAATCTGTTGAATAACCCAATTTTAATTAACAAAAATTGAAAATGTAATTAAATCCTTACCAACAAAGAAAGCCCAAGTCCAGATGGATTCACTGCAGAATTCTACAAGAAATTCAAAGGAGATTTAATGCCAACACTCCTCAAATTCTTCAATGAAATTGAAAGGGAAGCAATTCTCCCTAACTCATTCCTGGAAGCAAATATTACTATAATACCAAAACCTGAGAAAGACGCAACCAAAAAGAGAACTACAGGCCAATCTCCCTAATGAACATAGATGCAAAAATTCTCAATAAAATATTGGCAAACAGGATGCAGCAAATCATCAAGAAGATTATTCACCATGAACAAGTGGGTTTCATCCCAAGAATGCAGGGATGGTTCAACATACACAAATCAATAAATGTAATCCACCATATCAATAGAGCCAAAAATAAGAACCACTTGATCATCTCTATAGATGCAGAAAAAGCCTTTGATAAGGTCCAACACTTATGCATGATAAGATCCTTACAGAAAACTAGAATACATGGTATTTACCTCAATATGATAAAAGCCATCTTAACAAACCAACAACCAGCAACATATTAAATGGCCAAAAACTAAAAGCCTTTACCTTAAAATCAGGAACAAGACAAGGATGGCCATTATCACCACTCTTATTCAACAGAGTGCTGGAAATACTAGCCAGAGCAATTAGACAAGAGAGAGAAATAAAAGGAGTAAGGATAGGAAAAGAAAAATTTAAATTATCATTATTTGCAGATGACATGACACTCTACATAGAAGACCACCAAAACTCCACTGAAAAACTCCTAAGTATAATAAATAAATTCAGTAATGTAGCTGGATACAAAGTCAACACTCAAAAATCAATAGCATTCCTATACACTAACAACAAAACCACTGAGAGAGAAATAAGAGAAGCCACACCCTTCACAATAGCATCCAAAAAAATGAAATATTTAGGAATCAATATAACAAAAGAAGTAGATCTATTCAGGGAAAATTATAATACCCTGAAAAAGAAATCGAAGAGGATCTCAAAATGGAAAGACATCCCTTGTTCATGGATAGGAAGAACAAACATTGTGAAAATGGCCATTCTCCCAAAATTGTTATACAGATTTAACGCAATCCAAATCAAACTGCCACTAGCATACCTCACAGATCTAGAGAAATCAGTTCTAAAATTCATCTGGAACAAGAAGAGACCTAGAATAGCAAAGGCAATTCTAAGCAACAAAAGCAAGGCAGAAGGCATCATAATTCCTGACTTGAAGTTATACTACAAACCTACTGTAATAAAATCAGCATGGTACTAGAATAAAAACAGATCTGAAGATCAATGGAATAGATTAGAAGCTACAACTACAACTACAAACACGCTCAGCTAACTTATCTTTGATAAAGGGGCCAAACACATCCCCTGGAAGAAAGATAGTCTCTTTAATAAATGGTGATGGAAAAACTGGCTCTCCATATGCCGAAAACTAAAACTAGACCCATGGCTATCACCATGTACTAAAGTCTAAATGGATCAAAGATCTAAATATTAAAACAGAAACACTAAATCTGTTGGAAGACAAAGTAGATCGAAATCTTGAAGACATATGGGTAGGTAGAGAATTCATGAACAAGAATCAAACTGCACACAAAATGCTTCACAGAATCAATAACTGGTATCATGTCCTATTAAAGAGTTTTTGCATATCTAAAGAAATCTCCAGCATAGTGAAAAGAATATCCACAAATTGGGAAAAAAATCTTAGTGAACTGTCCCTCAGACCAAGGACTTCTGTCTAGAACATATAAAGAATTTTTAAAAATCAGATCCCCACAATTCAAAGACCCATTCCAAAAATGGGCATTCAAGATGAATAAACAATTCTTAGATAAAGAAATACAAATGGCAAATAAATACATGAAAAAATGTTCAGCATCATTGGTCATTAGAGAAATGCAAATTAAAACCACACTGAGATTCCATCTCACTCCAGAAAGAATGGCCAGGATCAAGAAAAGTACCAACAGCAAATGCTGGAGGGGCTGTGGGGAAAAGGAACTCTTCTGCACTGTTGGTGGAAGTGCAGGCTATTGCAACCACTGTGGAGGTCAGTCTAGAGGTTCCTCAAAAAGCTGGGATTGGAAGTCCCATTTGACCCAGCTATTGCACTTCTGGGCATATTCCCAGAAGAACTGAAAACATCATACCACAGTGATATATGTGCACCCATGTTTATAGCAGCACAGTGTGTAATAGCCAGATCTTGAAAACAACTTAAATGCCCATCAACTGAAGAATGGATAAAAAGATGTGGTATTTTTATACAATGGAATACTACTCAGCTATAAAGAATGATCACATTGATATATTTATAAGTAAATGGTTGCAACTTGAGACCATACTCATAAGTGAAAAATAAATCAAACTCACATGTGTAAATACCCTATAGTCTCCCTAGTGTAAGAAATTGTAAGAGTACATAAAATACAAAACATTCAATAAATACAGTGCAAGGATAAGAATTTGCTTAAAGGGGAAAAAATAGTATCTCAGGGAAAATGAGGAAAAAGAAAAAGGGAGGGAAAAGAAAAAATATCTAAAATTATATAAACACACTTGGGATAGCTAAGATGATTGTGCTATAAACTCTATAAGTTCTTGGAACAAAATAGTTAACATTCATAGGATTGGAAAAACTGTGCATATTATTGTATGGTGATCTGAGGAACTCTTGAAGATCATTATGTAAAATAACCCCCCCCCAGTTATACTCCTACCACCTTGTTTTGAAGGCCTATATTGTCAGTGTTTTGAGCTCTTTGCTATTATTATTTATTTGTCTTTTTTGTTTCGTGTTTTTTTAGGAATTTGCTTTGTTTTGTTTTTCCCTCTAATACAGAAAGGATAGGTATACATGTAGAGACTCATACATGCATAGAACTTCTCCTAAACAGTTTATGAGAATCGATAATGTATGATTAAATGAACAGCTACTTTGAAGAAGAGACACTATGGTATCCAGTGATTCCGTAGCATCATGCTGTGAAATCTAGCAATACTATTATTCTTTGTTCAGAGTGATTTTAGTCTGTTTTGTATTGTTTAATTTCAACATACATGAAGGTATGGACAGCTGTTTTGAAGACAATGAGAAACATTATGGCACCATTGTTTATTTCCCTATTGTCTGGTTTTGAAGACCTAAAATGCCTTCATCATCGTGTTCTGATCAGTTCTATACTATCTTGTTTTGTATGAATTCATTGTGTGTGAGGATATGGACAACTATTTAGAAGAAAACAAGAGACAATATGATAGCGATGATCGCCTGTTGTCTTGCTTTAAAATCTATGTCTCTTACATTGTTTTCTTCTGATCTGCATTGTTCTATTTTGTTATGTTTCATTTTACCCTCGTTAAAATAAAAATTAAAAAAAAAGAATGATGGAATAAATTTGCTGGGAGTGTAAGGGAGTATTACGAGGAAGATTTATGACTATGTGTCTTTCACTGTAATAAATTTAAAAAATTTAAACACTATTTTTTGATTAGTCCTTTTATATGTATAAGATGTATACGAAACATCATTTTTTTTTTAGGTTTGGTTCCCAACCCCAAATATTTTGTTATGTATATGGAAATGTTCTACAATCTGAAAGTATCTGAAATACAAAACACTTGTGGTCCCAAGCATTTTGGGTAAGAGTTACTCAATCTGTATTATCAGTTTTTGCTAACTTAATACATGAAAACCATCTCATTTTTATTTGTATTTTTAAAAATTTCTGATGAGGTTATTTAATCTACTTTTATAAAGCATTTTTTCTTATTCTTATATTTTCAAATTGCACTATCCAGTCTTTCAACATATTATTCAAAACAAAAGTAGTCCTAAACCTAAGAGGAGAAAAATAAAATAAAATAAAATAAAATAAAATAAAATAAAATAAAATAAAGGAAAAAAACTGTACCAGGGTATGGCAGCACATACTTGTAATCCAGTACTCTAGGAGACTGAGGTGGGAGGACTATAAATTCAAACCCAGCCTGGACAATTTAGTGACTTAGTGAGACCCTGTCTCAAAATTAAAACGAAACAGTATATTTTTTTCTGAAATAAGTGGAAACCTCAAGTGGAAAATTCCATAGCTGACCTTAGAAATAATTTAAAACAAACTGCTGATTTAGTAATCAATTATTCTCTTTAAGAGCTCATGATATGTTTAAAATTATACAATTACCAAAAACACTCAGCAATTCATTAAAATTTTTTTTTGTTGTTGGTTGTTCTTTGTTTTTTTGAGACAGAGTCTCACTACGTAGTCCAGGCTGTCCTTAAACTCGCTATGTACCCCAGGCTAGTCTCAAACTACAACCTCTTGAGTGCTGGGATTACAGGCATGTGCCACCACACCAGACAAATTTATCTATTTTTTGAGTTAAGTAATACTCTAATAGGCCAGGTGTAGTGGCACACATCTGTGATCCCAGCATTTGGGAGGCTGAGGCAGAAGAATTGCCACAATTTCAAGGCCAGCCTGGGCTACACAGTGAGTTTAAGGCCAACCTAGACTGTATAGCAAGTCCTCATCTCAAAAAAACAAAATAAAACAAACACCCTAGTAGTCTGATAAGCACAACAGAGCACAGCAGTTGTCCCTAGGTCAGGGATCACAAATGTAAATTCCTATTAAGGCCAGGCAGGAAACATAAAAGAGTGAAGTAAAAACTCATATTATCTTCAGAAGACAGCCACAACTCAGCTTGAACTGATTAATGCCAAGTAGAAAGCGCAGGTCATTTTTCCATATTTCGAAACTTTGAAAAAAGTGTGGATATTTAATTATTTAAGTGGTACTGAGAATTAAACCAATACTTTTGTTTTCACTGATCTACATTTCCAGCCTTTTTTATTCTTCATTTTTCAGACAAAGTTTTGTTAAATTGCTAAGTTGCCCATGGTAAGCTCAAATTTGGGATCCTCCTGCCTTAGCTTCCCAGGGTGCTGGGATTATAGGCATACCAATACCCATCTTAAATCTGGATTTCTAATGCAAAATCTAATTTTCTGGGGGTTTTATTTGTGAAACAGTGTCTCCCTATGTTGCCTTGGCTGCCCTCAAACTCTTATCACAAGCAATGTGTCTAACTCAGTCTCCTGAGCAGCTAGAACTACAAGCACATTTTACCACAATCATAACCTGATTTTTAAGCATTGAATGAAATCAATCCCCAAAACATTCCTGGCTGGCCCTTGAGGATACATCTGATCTCTTGCCTTACAAACCAATTGATAATATGAGAATGAAACTTACTAACTTAATGATTACTGATAACATAAGACAAGAGAAATTCGCTATATCACACACGTATACACATTTGTCCTTTTTTTTTTTTTTGAGTATTGGAAATCGAACTCAGGACCTCGCACTTGCCAGGCAGGCACTGTGCCACTGAGCCCTGGCCCTGTATTTTTAAAATATAAAGCTATGGATACAAATTACTGCTATCTATCTATCTATCTATCTATGGTTTTGTTGAGATGGGGTCTGGCTATGTTATCCAGGATGGCCTTAAACTCACTATGTAGCCCAAGTTGGCCTCAAATTCTCAATGATCTTCCTGCCTCAGCCTCCTAAGGACTGGGGTTACAGACATGTGCCACCACACCAGCTCTAAAACATTGCTTTGATGTGAGTGTCTGAAAGGATCAAGATGGAACCAACAGTCTGTTTCTGAATTATCATTCAATAGATAGTTTCTTTTTTAATAGTCTATTCTTTGAGTTCAGTCTTTAGCTGGATTATACGTTAACTATAGAAGCACATGAAACAAATGCGATGCATGGTTTGAAAAGAATTTCTAAAGCCTCACCTTTATATGACTCTTTCTTATAACTTATTTACCTGAAGATGCTCTTATTAGTCTTTTCATCATGCTATTTCCCTTTCCCACCAAACCATAATTCTGCACAATCCTTAACCTAAGAGATATTTTTCTTTCTCCTGTTTTTCAAAAGAAAAGCTACCTCTTAGCCACTTTAAATCTTTCTGAGGTGTACTGCCTGGCTAGAATGTAAAAATTTCCAGATACTAATGCACTTTAGGTTTAGGGGTAGCTACTTTAAACTGAGGCACCCTGTAACAGGAGTCCTGCCTTTTACTTATTGGATTCAACTACATTATAGAGTGAAGATGGAATTATAGTAATTTTTATTAGTTCCATTAGCACCTCTCCCCAACTACTATAAAAAAAAGCATTTCTTAGCAAGGCAAAGGGAGTGTTAATAAGGGAAAAAACAAAACAAAACAGTGGAACCTTATTTTGGCGAAGTGTTGAGTTCTCACAAGCTCCGAGACCTACCTACCTTTCTATTTTGGAATGTGAATTCAGAAGAGGAACAGTTGTTGTGGAGATGCATGGTAATGTGTTTATTTGAATTAAAAAATGAACTTCCTTGTCAGAAAATAAGTCTAATTTCATTGACAATATGGACAATGAAGACATTCACTCAATAAGGTTATATAAAGAACATATTCCAAAGTTCAAAGAGTTAAGTATGGAGCTCTAAAGATTTGACAAAAATATGATTAAGAACATCATAACACTTAGAATCTTATGATCAAATAAAATGTGATTCAGTGACATATATTTCATTATACATTATTTTTAAATTTTGCAATTTATTTTGCAATTTATCAAAAACTAGATTCTTTGCAATTATTTAATTTTAAGATATCAACTAAAAATGTGCTACGGAGATCATAGCATTTCAAAATTCTTCTAGGAAATATTCAAATAAAAGTGCTCTAAGAACATACTAACTGGGGGTTATGATGGTACACGCTTGTAATCCCAGTGCTCAGAAAGAGGCAGGAAGACTGACACAAGTTCTGTGTCAGCCTAGGCTACATAGTGAGTACAAGGCCAGTTTGAACCACATAGCAAAATCCTGCCTCAAAAACAAACAAACAAATAAAAAAGGCTGCAGCTTGTTTTGCCATGCCCCAGTTTTTTGTTTTTTAAAGGAAAGCTGCCTCTTCCTATGCTTCAAAAACAGCTCTTCCTATCACTATAAAATGGTGTGGGCAGGAATATTCAGTGACCACACTTTCATAGGATGATACTGTACTAGATCTCAGTTTCTCAAGACCCTTACTGGAGTGCTGCCAGAACACTGAAACTTACTGGGACTCACGGTGAAGCAAACCCACTGAAAACTTCTCGAAGAGTAAAAACATACAAAACTGGGGCCAGGGATTTAGGCCAGTGGCATAAGCACCTGCCTGGCAAAGCTTGAGGTCATGAGTTCAATGGCTGGTACCAAATTCCCTACCCCCAAAAAAGCAAACAAACACACACACACACACACACACACACAAAAAAAAAAAACCCGCAAAACAAAACAAAACCAAAAAGTACAAAATGGAAATAGTGAATCCTCCCAAGGAAGAAATAAAGCTGTGATACTAGATATTGAATCTACATTGTTGACCACAGGTCTGATGCAGAGATGGATAGAATTAATATAGGCATAGCTTCATGAATTTCCAACATCTTCAAATGAAGATTAAGACACTGTTATTTGATCTGCAACAAACTGAAACTAAAATGAAGGAACTGGGAGTGAGTACAAGTGCAAATTACAAGATTACCTTCATGTTGGACAGTGCTGCTATGATGACAATATATACCCCAAGGAGAGGATTAAGACATAAAGCCTCTTGGTGTCATATGGGGAAAGTTTTCTGTGTTTTACAGCAAGAAAAACATCATTATGTTTGATGATATAGCAAGAAATTTCCTAATGAACCCATAGAATGGGCTAAAGATAAGGCCTTTCATGAAAGCACACCTAATTAAGACAAAGAATTTTTTTAATTAATTCATTGCCTCAAAGAAATAGCAAAATTAGATGATTTTTGGACCTAAACAACAAATACTAGCAAAAGTATCTCTCAAAGATACAATGACAGTAATTACAAGTTACCCTGAAGATATATGAAGATGTTTGAGTTCCATGAACTTTTTGTTTTTATGCTAGAAATCATGATAGTGCTGGACAGTGAAGAAAACACCAGACTGCTTATCCTTGGTCTTCTATGGTTTTTGTAAATTTACTTTTATATTTTTGATAATATAGCAATATGCTTTTAAAAAATCCTTTTTCCCCTATATGAAAATACTGTTACTGTTGAAAATATTTTCTCTCGTGGGATTACTGAGATGTTTCCTATTAAAAGAAAAAAAGAAGAGGAAGAAAAAACAAAGACAATATTATCAGGGTTTTCCCCTTTAAAGCAAGCAAACAGAAGTTTCTGAATAAAGCACCTGGTTGTTATGCTTAAAATTACCCAGAATTGTTTTGTTTTGTTTTGTTTTGTTTTGGTACCAGGGATTGAACTCACAACCTCACACTTACCAGGCTGGCACTTTTGCTACTGAGCTAAATCCCTAGCCCCAACCAAGAATGTTTTTATCCCTTTGGCATAGACAAAATGTCTGTACTCCATTACTTCCATCTCTAAATACTGAGCTGTCTCAATTTGGTCTATCAGTGTTCTTTAAGTAAAACCAGAGAACATCTTTTGTGATGCACCTATGTGTCATTGTATGAGAAACAGAAAATGTAAGAGAAGTCATACTAAGGAACAAGAATGTGTTTCTGTTTGGTGGCTAAGTAGAAACACTTCTGCCTAAAACTACTGTCACAAAAGCAGTGAAAAGCAATACATTTTTAAATGGTGTATGTCACCAATTCAACCCCCAAAGCATGAACACAACATTTTATTCTGTTCCAGATGTATCTTAAGTACTAATGATGTGTTTCAGTAAAATATCTAGTCATAAGATTAAAAATATAGTATATTATTTCCAATGCATACATGTGCATTGTGACCACTGTTTTGTGTTGATAGTATTGCTTTATACAGCTCTTGTATTTGAAAGGAATTGATTCTTTTAAATAAACATGGTATACATTGGTTGTACAGGACTATTTCAGTAAATAATAAATTTCTTTTGAAAAAAGGAACATAGCTTTAGTGGACAACAATAGTGAAAAGCTTGTTAGTGTTTTAATTATGTCTATGAAAGAGAGTGAAGGCTGGTTTCCAGAATCACCTCAATTCTTTGTTTTGAGCCAGGGTCTTGCTACATAATTCAGACTGGACTTGAACTCACTATGGAGCTCAGGGTGGCCTCCAACTTGCAGTGATCCTCCTACCTAGGCCTCCCAAATTCTGGGATTACACGAATCTGCACCACATCCAACTCATCTTTTTTGTTCTTTTGTTCTGTTGTTTTTTGAGATAGGGTCTCACTATGCAGCCAGGTTGGCCTTGAAATCACAGCGATCCTCCTGCCTCCACCTCATTAGCACTGAGATTACAGGACTGTGCCATCACAGTCCTGGCTCCTCGATTCTTAAAATTAATATACAATGCTGATATTCTACTGTTACTTCCTGAACACATATATTTTTGCTATTAATATTAAGCATATAAACATAAAACAAATATTTTTCCTCTTATATTTGCAATTAAATCATTTTATCTAAGCATATAGAACATCCTTAGGTTTCCTGCTACCATCTACCCTTAAGTTATTTAATACAGGAAATATATATTAAGATGAATTCATGGCAATGCTAAGCAGCAGTTAAAAGCCAGACTTGAGTGTGAAACCCAGCCTTATCATTTATTTATTTGTGGAACTGGAGGCATATTATATGATCTCCCTTTGCCTTACTTCTTTTTTTCTATAATGGGGCTGATAAAAATAGTTATCTCATAAAGTGTAAAGATGAAATTAATACGTTTGTACAATACAAGAACAGCGCCTAGCACTTAAGTACTATCCATTATTAGTGAAATTGCTTAAGATATCTGTGGCATCTATGCCAGTCGTTCTTCATACTTTCATCAAAGTACATTTATAGTATGCCAGCCAATGTGCTAAATGATACAGACAAAGTTGAAAAGAATATAGTCCCTGCTCTCCAAAGTGTCATTTAGGGAAACATTTTCATAAGAAGGAAGACAAACATGAAAGTGATGTGACAACATAAAAAAATGTATGTTGTTAGTTGAATAAATTAACTAAAATTACTTCTTAATAGAAGTTTGAATGAAGTGTTGTAAAACTACAAAGAAGAAAGTATTTAATTTGGACAGGAGATTCCAGAGAAGACTTTTTGGAGAATGGATATTAATTTAGATATTAAATAAAAAGTAACTCATCACATAAATAAAGAGTGTAAGGGCATTCAAAATAGAGAAAAGTTGTGATAAAAATACCTTACTTTAAGTCATAAATATAAGGGTCTCAATAATCTTCTTCATCTTGTTCTTCTTCTTCTTCTTTTTTCTGTTCCTTTTTTTTTTTTTTTTTTTTTGCTTTTAAGTACTGGGGTTCAAACCCAGGGCCTCATAGTAATGAAGTACTCTTCCCTTGAGCAAGGTACCTTTACCCTTAAGTACTCTCCTTCACAGCTAATAGCTTAGAGAAAACTGAACATAGACATTTCTATGATCTACCACTGTATATGCATCTCTAACTTATGATTATAGAAGAACAAAATATATCCCATATTTTTCTATATACCATTCCCCAATGTTTCTGTATTATCTTATTCTTTTATGTGTTATTATATTTCCCAGGCACAAACAGGGTATACTGTTTTCTACTATATTTGATCTAAAAAGTCTTTAAGTAATAAAAGAAGCATAAAATATTTTAAATTCTTGTAAAAAGGAAAGATAATATGTCAACCTACTTTTTAAATGTAATTCTTTTTTCTTTTTGGGCTGTTTTGTTTAGTTTGAGACAAGGTCTTACTGTAGTTCCAGCTGGCCTTGAACTCACTATGTAGTCCAATGTGGGCTTTGTACTCACAGTGTAGCCCAATTTGGTCTTGAACTCATGGTGATCCTCCTGCCTCAGCTTTCTGAGTGCTGGTACAGTTATGTACCAAAACATAATTCATTTTAATTTAACCCGAGTTTCTTATTAATAAATAAATAACATCTAGCCAAGTAACTTTGTGTATATATGTGTTTGTGTATATACATACACTTTTTTTTTTTGAGACAGGGTCTCACTATGCAGTTCAGGCTAGCCTTCAATTTTCTAGGTAGCCAAGGCTGGCCTCAAACTCACAGAGCTCCTCCGTGTCAGCACCCTGAATGCTGGGATTACACCATCATGGCTGGCACCTTTGTAGTGTATACTATAATTAACATAAAAACCTTTTAAAATAATTTTTACAGTCTATTACCATGAACAGATATGATACATACCTGTGTCTGAAGGACGTAAAAAGTCTGTATCACAGGTGAAAAATGTCTGATGGTCCTGTGCTGACAAGTTCATGTCATAGTATGTAAGTGGCTCTTTACCAGTTACCCAAGTGTATCTTTACCAAAACACAAGAAAAATATTTAAATTGGATATGAGACAGCATCTGTCTGCTACAATGGACACTATTTAAATTCCCAAAATACACAACTACAATTTCTATTTCAGGATGTTATTATACTCAGTAAAACAAAAAGAAATAATCTTTACAAACTATCGAGAGCATGATAATAAAACATCAAAAACTAAATAGGAAAGAATTACTCAATAAACAGTGCTTTGAAAATTGTATTTAAAGGAATAAAACAATTTGAGTTAGTCATATACCATATTAAATACATGGGATGCCAGACATAGAGACTTGCACCTATAATCTCAGCACCCAGGAAGCTGAGGCAGGAAGATTACCAGTTTGAGCCCAACCTGGGCAACTTAGTGTTTTAAGGACACCTTGCCTCAAAATAAGAAATTTTAAAAAAGGTTGGGAATGATTCAATGTAGATTCAACATAGGTTCAATCTACACACACACACACACACACACACACACATTTTTAATGAGTTAGCAATAAATATTAAAAGAAAAACTCTGCAGAAACTATAAAAGAAAACACAAATGAATTTTTCCCCAGTGTCAAGATGGTGAAGGGCTTTCATAGCATAAAACCTAAGAGAAGCTTTCCAGAGTTTATTAAAAATTTAAACTTTTATACCACCCCACACATACAATAAATTAACAGCAAGTTAATAGGGCTACTAACTACATATTTAAATATCAAATCTCTATGGGCACAAAAATAGACAAATGGATCAATGGAATAGAATAGAGGATGCAGAAACAACCCCAGGCACATTTAGCCATCTCATCTTTGACAATGGGGGCTAAAAGCATACCCTGGAAGAAAGTATACCCTCTCTAACAAATGGTGCTGGGAAAATTGGCTATTCACATGTGAGAGATGAAGTTTAGACCCATATATCCCACCAGGTACTAAACTAAAATCAAAAGATAAAAGATCTAAATATTAAAACAGAAACACAATCTACTGGAAGATAAAATAGGTAAAAACCTTGAAGTCACAGATTTAGTCAAGGACTTTCCGAACAGAGCTCCAATTGCACAAGAAATAACATTAAGAATCAACAAATGGTATTATATAAAAATGTTTCTACACAACAAAGGAAATAATCAACAGAGTTAATAGAGGACCTACAGAATGAGAAAAAAAATTTTCCAGCTACTCCTCAGACAGAGGATTAATATCCAGAATATATAAAGAACTAAAACAAACAAACAAACAAAAACTATCCAATCAGAAAATGGGCAACTAAAAATGAGCAAGATTATAAGATGTACAAATCAGGAGACTACCACCTAGGGCGGGAGAGGCAGGCAGGAGGCGGGCAAGGATGAAGTGGAGGTAGGGGCTGGTCGGGGCACAGCTGAGACAGCTCTGAGCCGAGGTTCAAGGTTAGACTCTGTGAGGAACAGTCCTGTGGAAGAACTGGACTGAGAACAATGTGGATCAGGACAACAGTAAGGACTGAAAGATGAACTGAGGAAAACACTGGGCATGAGGCTAGCACCTAGAATGAGAGAGAGAGCTGTGGTGAACGCAAGGAGCCTGACAGTGACAGGTGCTGCTGGAAACACTAACAGCGTGCTGGGCACATTACCCACACCTTCTCTGACTGTGGCCACCACAATCCACACCTACACAATGTCACCCACTGTGGCTGTGACTCACAGTGATCCTCCTGTCAGCCTCCAGAGTGCTGGGATTACAGGTGTGTGCCATCACATCTGGCTAAAAATAGGCACTTAAAAAGCACATGACAAATTTACTTATATAATTAAAGATTTTAAGTTATTTAGTAGTATTAATTGGCTCGCTAAGGTTATTGGCAGAAGTTACAGCGAAGAAAAAAGAAAGTAAATTTCTGCTTACCTATTAAAATTTGCCATTTATTCTTTAAAAAATAAAGTCTGAGGTATACTCAGTGCTAGAAGACTTGTTTAGCGCAGCTGAGAAACTGAGTTTGATTGCCCAGCACCACAAAAGATAACTGAATAAAAATTTAAAAAATCTTAACAAGTCACATTATCCCTAAAATGATTTAAAGCAGTTACAATATATGTAACATCAGTAACCTAAATTAGAAGTAAAAAGATTCAATAATAGAAAAATAAGGGTTGATAAATGGAACCTGGATGGAAGCCAACCTATGAAATATACATCAGAGTTCTATACTCTTTTTAAGGGTTGGCTACAGTCTGGCTTTAAACTCTAAGCTACACAATGGTCAGAAACACAATTTAGAGCTGGGCGTGGTAGTGCATGCTTTTAATCTCAGCACTTGGGAGACTGAGGCAGGAGGATCACTGTACGTTTGAGGCCAGCCTGGACTACGTAAGAGTTCAAGGCCAGCCTGCATTACATAGCGAGGCCCTCTTTCAAAAACAAAAAAACAAAAAAAAATTAAATTTTAAAAAACCCAAAGAAAACAATTTAAAATTTTCATTAAGGGAAATTAATAATTTTAAAAAGCATAAATATTCCTGGTTTTAAGAAATTCCTCTTAACAAACTGGCATATTTTCCACCATGTACTAACCTAAAATCAGAATGGATCAAAGATCTTAATATTAAAACAGAAACATTAAATCTGCTGGAAGGTAGAGTAGGTAAAACTCTTGAAGACACTGGTATAGGCAAAGATTTTATGAACAAAACCCCAATTGCACAGGTACTATCACAAAGAATCAATAACTGTGATCTCACCCTACTGAAAAGCTTTTGCACGGCAAGAGAAATCACCAACAGAGTAAAGAGATAACCCACAACATAGGAGAAAATGTTTGCCAGCTGTTCCTTAGACAAAGGATTACTATTGAGAACATATTAAAAACTGAGAAAAAGCAGTCCTCCCAAATTTAAAGACCCAATGCAAAAATGGACATCTGAGATGAACACACACTTCTCAGATTAAAAAACACAAACAACAGGGGGCTGGGGATTTAGCTCAGTGGCTTAGGTGCCTGCCTGGCAAGCGTGAGGTCATGAGTTCAATCCCCGGTACCAAAAAAAACAAAACAAAACACAAACAGCAAATAAATATGTGAAAAAATGTTCAACATCACGGGTCATTTGAGAGTTGCAAATTAAAACAACACTGAGATACCACCTCACCCCTGAAAGAATGGCTATTATCAAGAAATCAAGCAACAACAAATGCTGGAGGGGCTGTGGAGAAAAAGCAACTCTTCTCCACTGTTGGTAGGAATGCTGACTGGTGCAACCACTGTGGAAATCAGTGTGGAGATTCCTCAAAAAACTAGGATTGGAGGTCCCATTCAACACAGCTGTTATCCTTCTGAGTATCTTCCCAAAAGAATTAAAAACATCATAGCACAGTGATAGATGTGCACACATGTTTATAACAGCACAGTTTATAATAGCCAGATCTTGGAAACTACCTAAGTGCCTATTGACTGAGGAATGGATAAAAAAGACGTGATATATATATTTTTTAAGATGTGATATTTTTATACAATGGAGTACTAATCAGCATAAAAAAGGATAAACTGGAGACTTTTATAGGTAAATGGATGCAACTTGAGAACATACTTATTAGTGAAATAAGTAAGACACACATGTGAAGAAGAAAAGAAATTCCTCTTAAAAAAAAAAAAAGAAGCCAGGAATATAGTTCAGAGACATAAGCACCTGCCTGTCAAGCACAAGATACTGAGTTCAATTGCCATACAAAAAAAAAGGAAAAAAAGAAACTTCTCTTATGATCTGTATGAAATGTATTCTGTATAACAAGGAATAACATCAAAAACTTTATTAATAAACACGTTCAATGACCTATTTCTTGCAAAATCATTTAATGTAAGTTAATGGGCATCTCTCTTTAAAGCCTACTTTTTACTTCCTGCGATGCTACTATTACACTAAAAATCCTAAAGTTCCGGGATTATTGCTTTGCCCACAGAGTAGACATGGTTTTTTTTGTTTGTTTATTTAGTGAACTAAACACCACACTCCAATCTTCCTCCAGGTAAAACACAACATCCTCAAAATAAAAATGAAGGTTAAACATCCTTGCTCATAAATATCTAAAAATATTTTCTTATATATAGTTTAAAAGAGAAATGGACAGTTGTGTAGACGGGAAGTGCCAATATAAAATCAATATAAAAAACACTGTGCCCTGTATTATTGTACAAATGAAGTTTACATTCACAATCAGATTTATGTTTTTTTAGTGAGTTCTCAAATATGTAAATCTTGAAACAGTACACATGCATAGATATATGCTGGCACCCATAACTTTACAATCTTACAAATTCTTTTCAAAAGGCTTTCTATCTAGGTATTGTGGTGCATACCTCTAAAGCAGGACTCCAAGTTTATGGTCAGTGTGGCCAACTTAGCAAGACCTTGTCTTCAAATAAAATAAAACCGGCTGGGAATGTAGTTCAGTGGTAGAATGCCTGAGTTTAACGCACAGTACCACCAAAATTTAAAACTTTAAGAGCCTTTCTAACATAATAAACTAGGGGGGTGATTATATACTTATTATCCATCACAACTTATGATTTGAAACAATGAGTCACAATTATAAAAGTAAACATACATAAGAGGCAGCCAACTAAACCTTGAGCTAATCATTTCATCTTGTTATACTGAAGAGGCTTTTATATATGTATAAAAACAAGCCAGGGATTTAGCTCAGTGTCATAAGCGCCTGCCTGATAAGCATGAGGTTGTGAGTTCAATCCCGGGTACCAAAAACAAAACCAAAAACCCCCAAATGTTTCCATATTACTTTTACTATAAGACTAATATCATACTTAAAAGAAAAATGTTAATACCTCCTATATTCTGCTCCTCTGAAAAGGTTTAAAGGGTTTCTCCATACTTTGCATTCTGAAAAACAAGAGGAAAAACAATAGTTTACTCAAATGAAGTCTTCATCTAACCAACATTTATTGCCTACCTACTGTATACTAAGTACAAACAGTACAGAAACAAAAGAAGCATGAATCATCTCTGCTTTTGAGAAGCACACAATTAAATCTAGTCCCTTGTTTCTGTCTCCACAGTATTAGGTTCATAATTCAGTTTTATCACTTACGGTATGGCAAATATTACAAATTTATAATATTAAAAACACAAATATGAACTCTTAAAAATGTTCACTTTTATTTTCATAGAGTCTACCACACCATGTAGAACTGACTTGTTAAATTGAATTAAATATACTAAGAGAGTTAGTCATGTAAACAATAGACTGAACTGTGTGACTAGTGCTATGATAAAGAAATGTTCTGTTCCAAGACAAAGAAAAGGAATAATTAATTTTTCTCTGGGGAAATGAGAGAAGGCTATAGAGAAGAGTTGACATGTGAACTGACAGTGAATCATTACAAAAAATTAGTAGAAGGCTGCAGATGAAGAACATTTCAACATGAGGAAGTATAAAACTGCACAGCAGCTGGGCATAGTGGTATAGGCCTGGAATTCTAGTACTTTGGGACACTGATGAGAGGATCACAAGTTTGAACCTAGCCTACAACTAGCAACTTGGGGAGCTACGGCTCAGTGCAAAGGCCCTGGTCTCAATAGCTAGTACTACAATAAAACAAAACATAACAAAACAAAATGAAACTGCACAGATGCTTGGTGATTTTGCTTTTGCAATAAAATGTATTAATATTTACGATATGTATAACTAGCTGAAAAAGTACTTCCCAAATAACCAAAGTATGATATTCTAAAATTATGCAAAAGAGATTTATTCAAAATGTAAGGCTCACGAGTGTATTTTAATAATGAATGCAAAGTTCAGGTTGTACACTGAAACTAAATTTTCATAATACTCCTTATAGCAAGTTTTGATATCCATAATTTCCTGAAAAGGTTATTAAAATCTTCCTTTTTCTTCTAATTTAATTACCTGTCTGTATGAAACCGGATTTTGCTCAGATACTTCAATGAACATAATATAACAAACAGGACAGAAACAGCACGAAAATGCTGTCAAAGGATTTAAACAAATATAAATACTTCCAGTCTCCTGACTGAACTTTTCTTATTTCAGGGAAAAAAAAATTATGATATATGTATAAGTTACCTTGGACTGCCATTTTTAAAAAAAGTACTTCAGACCACATACTTTAAATACACTTTGAAGGTAGTACACCTTTGTACCTGAACAGCTCTCTGGTCCAGTCCTGAAGAACACCAATATTCTGTTCTGCTCTGCTCTGTTCATTCTCCCTTCCTCTGTCTTCGTGTGTGTGTGTGTGTGTGTGTGTGTGTGTGTAATGGGCACTGAACTCATAGCCTTCATACTGAACTATGTTTCCAACCCCCCTTTTTTTTTTAATTTTGATACACAGTCTTGCTAAATCACTAAATTGCCCAGACTAGGCTTGAACTTGCCATCCTCTTGCTTCAGCCTCCCAGAGAGCTAGGGTGGTTTTTTTTTTTTTTTTTTGGTACCAGGGATTGAACTCATGACCTCACACTTGCCAGGCAGGCGCTTAAACCACTGAGCTAAATCCCCAGCCCTGAGAGCTAGGATTATAGGTGTGTGCTACCTCACCTGGCTTTGGTTCCTTTTTTGTTTAACAATTCCTTATTCAGTATATATTTCCTCTTTCATACTTCACTGTAAGTAGCCAAAAAGAAACAAGCTGGTACTTCCACACTCTGTTTGGAAATATTCTCAGCTATATATTCAACTTCATTGTGTTGAATTCCACTATTCACAAAATGCAGAATACAGTTTACTCAAATTCTTTTTCACTCTATAACAAGGATCATTTTCCTTCTAGTTTCTTGCAACACATTCTTTGTTACCACCTGAGATCTCACCAGAATCATCATAAATGTCCATATTTTAGGCATGTCCCTCAAAACTCCACCAGATTCTACCCATCACCCAATTTTACAGCTATTTCCATATATTTAAGTATTTAACCACTCTTCTTGGTACCAAAATCTGTATCTGTCAATTCAAGTTTCTATAACAAAAGGGCTTAAACAAAAGGAAATGTATTTTCATAACACCTAGAGCTTAGAGGTCTAAAACTCAGGTGAAGATTCTCTTCCTGGCTTGCAAATAGCCTTCTTACTGAGTCCTCATATGGTAGACAAAGAGATATAATCTCATTTAATCTTAATTACCTCCTAAAGTTATATCTCCAAATAAAGTTACATTGGAGGTTGAAACTGCAACATATTCATTTGGGGAACATAATTCAGTTTATATGAATATGTAAATATGTAATGGTTTTATTGCTACTTTCAAAAGTTAAATAAATTTTGATGGGCCAGGGATTTAGCAGCATAAGCACCTGCCTGCCAAGAATGAGGTCATGAATTCAATCCCCAGTACCAATAAATAAATAAATAAAATAAAAAGTTAATAAATTTTTGCTTTAATTTTCAGTATAACAATGATGAACATAATTCATATATAAATATAGGTTATTCAAGGTCTTGAATAATTTGTATAAAGAATTCCAGCCTGTACTACAAAATCAAAAAGTTTGAGAACTTTTTTTTCCAAATCTAGCGCTGCAATTTACATGTACCAAGCAAGCATTTTACTGTTGAGTTAAATCACAAGCCTCTTTTAAATTCATTTCATTTCATTTATTTTTGAGACATTAAATTGCCCAGGCTGATGTGGAACTTCTGGTTCTCCTGCCGTAGTTTCCTGAGAAATTGGGATTATAGGTATGCACTACCACACCAGTAAGAACCATTGTTTTTTACACAGTAGTAAAAGAATACGATATGTAGAAGAGGAAATATTAGAGGAAGAAATCTAAATAAGATACTATAGCAAGCGTCTAGGAAAGAAATGTCAAGGACCTAAATATGGCACAATGAATGCTGAAATAAAAGAAAGTAGGATGAAGCTAAGATAATTTTTGATGGCAAGTTACTACAATTGTTAGAGAAGGAAAGAGATGTAAAGGAGACATAAATTGATATCCACATGCATTGGTGCATGCCAGTAATCTCAACACTTGAGATGTTGAAGGAGGAGGATCACAAGTTTGAGGCCAGTCTAGGCAACATAGTGAATTCAAGGCCAGCCTGGATTACACAGTAAGATCCTACTTCAGAAAAAAGGAAGGAAAAGAGGGAAGGAGTGAGGAAGGGAGGGAGGGAGGGGGTAAAGAGGCAGAAAGGGAGGAAAGCAAACAAATAAACAATGTCCTGGGAGTTGCCATAAATGCCTTGTGAGGAGTTGAAGCAAGAAGATCACAAGTACAAGCCCAGCCTTGGGCAACTTACTGAGACCTTGTCTAAAAATAAAAAGGGCTGGAGATACAGCACTGTGATACAGTGCTCGCCTAGCATAGGAAAGCCCCTGACACCAGTCAATCAATCAACAGAAATGAGTGAGTTCAGTACTTAGTACCATCAAAATCTAGCAAAGAGAAATATCAATGTGGAACTTTTTTGTTTTAGTTTTTTAAGACAGGGTCTCGCTATGTAGTCCAGGCTGCTTGCAGCAATCCTCCTGCTTCATTCTCCCAACTGCAGGGATTACAGGCATGCACCACCACATCCAGCTCTATTGTTAATTTATTTATAAGTCTTTATCTTCTTCCATGCTAGACAGTTCTTAGGGTTATAGTCACTCTCATAAATGGCTTACTAAATCTTTAAATAGAGAATAAAGTCATACACATACTTATAATTATTAAACTCTGACATTCTTGGGGACAGATACATGTAGTTATGGTTCAGATCTAAACTGGCCCCTAAAGCCACGTGTTTGGAAGGTGATTAGACTAAGAGACATAGCTGACTTGCTGTTAGGAGGTGGGGTTGGGCTGAAAGAGGCAGGACATTGTGGGCATAGCCTGGAAGGATATATATCTCCCTTCCCGGTTCTTCCCTTGATTCTCTTCTTTCTGGCTGCTATGACATGAACAGCTTTCCTCCCACCCAGACTCTTCCATCATGCCGTTGACCATGAAAGGACTACAATTTCTAAAAAATGCAATCTAAAATAAACTTCTTCACCTTTAAGTTGTAGATGTATTTTGTTCCAGTGAAATACCTAAGACGTATTTTATATTCATTTTAATTTGTCTTGTTCTTATAAGTTTTGTAATTATTTTATGAAAAAGAACAGAGATAAGAAAGTTATCATTATTCTTTCCTGTACTCTTAAATAGCTTCCAATCCCTTTCCATTAATCCTGATCATGTTTTAGGGCTCCATTTAAATGGTACTTCTTTAGGGAGTTTGCCTGACCATATCTAAAAAGTGCCAGTGATTGAATCAAGTAGTAATTTTCCATCAAACTAACATAACTCTACTGGTTGAAGTTTATTGAACAAATGAAACAATATGGGACTGTTTTGGAATTAGTTTGTATCATTACTGTATAATTTTACCTATACCAAATGAAAGGTACAACCATCCAAAAATATAATTTTTATTTGGTTACGAAAATTTTACTTTCCAAATTACACATCATTAATAATATTTGTATTCTATTACTGGATGCAGAGGAATAGTCTATGGATTACCTACATTTATGTAAAAGAATTAAGTTCTATGTTTCAGTCTATTTGGACTGCTATCACATCATAAACTGAGTAATTTAAAAACAACAGTAATTTATTTCTCACAGTTTTAGAGGCTGGGAAATGCATGATCAAGGTGCTGCCAGATCTACTGTAGGTGAGGACTCAGTTTATGAACAGCACCCTCTTGCTATGTCCTCACAGGGTGGAAGAGGCAAATAGCTCTCTGTAGTCTCTTTTGTAAGGACATTAATCCCTTTCATGAGGGGTTACCTTCATGGCTAAACAGCTGAGGCTGAGGTGTGCAAATATGAAAATCTCCTCTAATTCAGGATAGAAAGTTTCTTTTGCTTTCCCTTTTCATAAGCCATAGAAACAAGGGAGTGAATATCTTGATTTTTAAATAGTTCAGTCTGAGAACTAACCTGTCTCAGCCTACACTAACAATACTGCCATGTTCACCTTTTATATCCACAACTCTTGAGCTTCTATCCCCATGATTTATCACCTCCCAAAGATTTCACCTCCTAACATCATCACACTAATGATTATGGTTCAATGTATCGATGGGGGGGGGATACACAAATATTCAAACCATAGAACTGTGTTGTTTTGAGTTTATCTCCCACAGTCAAACTCAATGTTAAAAATATAGTCCTGACAGCACACTGAAAAATCACCTGACAAATTCTGTCTGCTGGTTTCATTTTCTCTGTTGCTGGGAGAACCTGGCTCTGCGATGCTGCTTTCTGTTCCTCCCATCAGTGGTCGCAAATGGTTTATAGATACTTGCTCAATAAAAGATGTACCATGCTTATGGAAGTACCACCACTCAAATATCTACGACAAAGAGAAAACACCTTTCACTTAAAACAGAATTTATCAGCAGATACAGGAACTCAAAACATTCTCTCAAGATTTCCTACTCAGACAATTATGAGACAAGAGGAAGGTAGTAAAGGGAGGGAGTGAAGGGAGGGTAATAGGGAGGATAGCTATTATCAAAATATGTTACATGCATGTAGGAAAATATCACATCAAAACATAATATTTTGTAAAACTAATAGGCACAAATAGAAAATATATTTAAACAAACTTTTCTTGTTCAATTTAGAATTTTACATGTACTGTCTTCTCCTACAATTCCCCAATAATATATACCATGTTAATAGTGAAATACATTTCTAGGAGATTTTTAACAAACCTAACAAAGCTATACATTTATAATTAAGAATATAAAAACAAGAAGTGTTTAATCTGTAAATAATTTAAATGTTACACTACACTGTCGTTTTATTGCATCTGTAGCATAATTAAAGTATCTTTTTAAAAAAATTAGTATATCCAGGGATTGTGGCACATGCCTGTAATCACAGCACTCAGGAGGCTGAGGCAGATGGATCACTGCAAATTTGAGGTCAGCCTGGGCTACAAAGTGAGTTCACTGTGTGCCTTGGACAAGTTACTTCACCTCTAACAACTCACAGCCTAACTGTCAAGCCTAATTGCTTAGGAGTTAGGTAAGGAGATAATAAAGCACATTTCTGGGTGTGCCTGGGTGGGCCATGTAGTCATGATCTTAGGGTCTACCCTGGCCCCTAGCACTCATTCCTTGTCATTGCTCCCATGCTCTGCTTTCCAGCCAACATGAATTGACCAGCTTGGCTTCACCAGGCACTTAGCCATGACTTTTCTGCCTTAGAGCAGCCCATCACAGACTGAAACATCTGAAACGTGAGCAAAAACAAACTCTTTTTCCTTTTAAGTTCTGTGTGTCAGGTATTTGGTTCTACTGACAAAAAGCTGATCAATACAAAGAAGAAAAAGTAGCTCTTTATGTAGAACTAGTAGAAATTGTCATACTTTTCAACCTTCTCAACTGTTTATGATAGGTTCCTTTATAGTTTAGCTTAAATGACACTTCCTCAGGGCACTTTTCCTAAATCCACAGAACAGAACAGATAGCTGTGTTACGTGCTTCCATTGGACCTTGTTTCCCTTTCATATTAATCTTTTAACTTATAACTATTGCTCAATTTTTCAAGCCCCCAACCAACTTCCCCTTGAAGAAGTAACACAGCAGCATAGGAAGCTTCCCTGACATTTCATGTGCCCTTTTCTGCTTCACTTGTTACCCCTTACTAGTAGTAAAAACATATTATTTTATTATCTTTTATTTTTCATCACCCTAATATAATGTAAGCTCCATGAGGACAGGAATTTGTTAATTTTAGTCACTGCTATATGCCCAGTGCCTTAGAACAGTGATGCCTTAGAACAGTGATACTCAATACAAATTGTAAAATGAATGAATCAATGTCTATAATCACCTTTTAGACTAAATTCTATATGGGCAGAATCTGTTTGTCCACCTGCCACAGTATTCCCCACTTCTAGAATAATGTCTGACATACAAAAATCTCTCCACAGTTACTCTATTTGGTAAATGGATACATAAGGAAATTTATGGACTATTTTCTTTAAAAAGTCCATTAACATACTATTATCCTGACAAATGTAGTGGATGAATGTATTAGTTAGAAAATAAACACATACTTAAGAAACTTTAGTATTTTAAAAAATTATTTTACTAGAACAATTTTCAAACCTCTAGAATTATATGATTTAGTAAATTATAGAACAAATCTGCCAAACAGGTGCCAAAAGCATGTAGTCATTTTAATGATTTGATCTTTCATTATTTGTCGAATTTCCTGTTTCTTTAAGATTCAGGGTTTTTTTTTTTGTTTGTTTTTTTGGTACCAGGGATCGAACTCATGACCTTGTGCTTGTCAGGCAGGCGCTTAAGCCACTGAGCCAAATCCCCGGCCCTGCATGTAGTCATTTTGTACATTAAAACCCAATGACTAAATGCTACAATATTTATAACTGTTTGAAATGCAAAGTACTGTTTTTTTTTTCTATTATGTCACTAACATTTTATGCTCTTAAAAATGGCTTCCCTTTCTGCTCATTCTTCCTGAGTTAACAAGCAATTAATTCCAAATATGGTCATGGTTTGGCTTCTACTGTATGTTTTACTGAGAAATGTGGTGAAACTTCTTTACATCTGTGTCTGTGTGTGTGTGTGTGTGTGTGTGTGTGTCTGTGTGTGTGTGTGTGTGTGTGTGTGTGTGTCTGTATTATGGAGGATTCAACCCATGGCCTCATACACAGTAGGCAATCTATCAACCACTTTCCCAGATGAAGAAATGAAATTTCTTTAAAAACAACCAAAAGAAATTACACAAGCATAACTTTTTCATGTGACAGAAAAGATTTAAATTGGATTAAAAAAATAAGATTAAGTGGTAGAGTACCTGCCTAATGCAAGAGGCCCTAAATTCAATCCTTAGTACCTTAAAAAAAAAAAAAGAGAGAGAAATACTATCAAGGACTTGTAATCAGAGGGCAACAATAATAAACTGCCCTTCACTATATGAAATGCAGGTGGTTTTTATTAATGAAAACCTTTGGATCTCTTAAATCAACTTTTTACATTGTTTTGTACAATGTCAAAAATAAACAATGATAATAGGTGCTAAACTGGAGATACAGTAAAATGGTGGAATGTTTGCTTAGCATGTACAACTCCTGGGTTCAAATCCCAGCACTATGCATAAACACAAAAATAATAAATAGCTAATATTGTCAAAAGCTGACTATCAGTTGGGGGTCATGATGTATGCCTAGAATCCAAACTATTAGGAGCCTGAGACAGGATTGCAAGTTTAAGGCCAGTGTGGACAACTTAGTGAGATCCTACTTCAAAATAAAATTTTGAAAAAGGTTAGAGAAGAAACTCTGTGGTAGAATGTTTGCCTAACATGTATGAAGTCTGGCTTTGATCCTCAAACAAAATATACCTATAAGCCAAAGATTATACCAAGGTTTGTACATGATGTCATTTAATCCTCACAACATCTAACTTTGGAGGGGAGAAAGATCTTACAAATTTAAATAACTAGCTCTAGTTCATACCAATGGTCAGGTGCAGAGTTGAGTTTTTTAGGTTTGTCTAACTTTAGAGTGTCTAACCATACTTCTCAAATATATGTCAGAGTACATATATATGTATGTATTTAAGTGTACATGTACCCTATGTTCAGGTAGTAAAAAAAATTATAAATTACAATTTTTGCTAATAAAAACTTATCAATACGGCAAAGGTAATAATACTATAGCTTTTAAAATGTCACTCGAATTTCCTAATTTTTGTATATTTAAACCTTCTTCTAAAAAGAAACAAATTTTTAAACCAGCTTTTATAGAGATCTATTGATATATAGATGCACATTATTCCACCTTTTATGAATGATGAAGTTAGCATTTATAGTTTATGTGAGTTGCCCGAAGTTGTCAGTTAACAACTCAAAATCATACCTTCTGGTTCCAACATAATGCTTTCTCCCTATTTTGGCTGTTTACAAATCTGTCGATCTCTCCCCACCAGCTCTGTTTCTCTGTCTCTGTCTGTCTCGGTCTCAGACTGGGGATTGAACTCAGGGTCTTTGCACCTCAAGCCTTTTAATTAATTAAATTTTTTTTACAAATATTTTGTTATTATTTGAGGATTTCACAATGCAGTTCAGGCTGGCCTTGAACTCACTTTGAAGCCAGACTGGCCTTGAATTTGCAGTGATCCTCCACCTTCAGCCTCCAGAATGTTGGGATTACAGGCATGCACTACCATGCCCAGCTTTGTTTTTTTTTTAAATTCTGAGACAGGGTCTCACTAAATTGTGCAGACAGGGCTCAAACTTGCTACCTTCCTGCCTCAACTTCCTATAGTGCTGGGACTGCAAATAGGCGTCATCACACCCTGCTTTAAATGTATGCTACTGACTAAATATGCTGAGATATGTTTAACTACAAGTGGGCTTTATAAAGCAATAAATTGCGAGGCTCATATTAACATATAATTTTTATTCTGAATTCATCAACAGTGTTTTAAGAGAAAAATTCCTTTCTTTTACATTTCACTTTAACAAAATGCTCAGCATTAGTACCTGTTTAAAAAACAAAGTCAAACATAAATACTGTTATTTTTACTAAAGATGGAGAGCACCACCTACAGATGAGAAAAAAGAACAGAAAAATCCACTGATCAAACATGGAATACTAAAGATTTCTATCTGTAGCAACATTTTTCCAAAATGTACAGTAGGAAACTCTAGATCCTAGGGATGATAATGAGGGATTACAAATCTTATTTTAGTTTTTTTTTTTTTTTTTTTTGTCTTTTTGAGACACGGTCTCACTATGCAGTTCAGGCTGACTTTGGGCTCACTTTGTACCCCAGGCTGGTCTCGAACTTGCAACAATCCCCTGCGTCAGCCTCCCGAGTACAGGGATTACAGGAGTGCGCCACCACGCCCGGCTGTTTTAGTATTTTAAAATGTTATCTTGTTCAAGGCAAAGCTGGATTAAATAGGTTTCCATATTGTGGAATTTCTTAGAATAATAATGGCCAAATTTCATTAGGTGCTCACTGAGCTAGCTACCCTGTTATAAGCTTTTACACCCAACATTTCATTTAGTTCTCATAGTTCTTCAAAATGGTACTATTATTTTTCCTATTTAGAAGAGAAACTGGGACTTGGAAAAACTGCGGGCTAACTTGCAGACACATAAATTTTAGTCTGTGCAATGTTGCTAAAATTAAAATATTGATTTTATAGAAAACATGTCCAGGTTCTCTTGAAAAGATCTGAAAAACTGAAACACCTGGTAATACTAGTCATAGGTTTATGTGGCAACAATTAATTAGCTCTATCCTTTTTTTACAAGGGATATGCACTTTCCAGATTATCTAGGTCTCAAACTAAATGATGAATTCATTTTTATAGTTTTCCCTTTTCACTCGCTTGTGTGTTGCTAACCAAAGACCTTCAGGCATTAAATTTCTAACCCCTTCCTGATTAAAGTGTACAAGACTTTAATATGCAACAAACACTGCCAATCTCTAAAAGTACAGAGACAGATGTACAGTTTCCCAAACTTATTTGGCTAGGTAATTCTTCTTTCAAATGAGTAACACATTTTAAAAATGTTGATATATAAGTACTTAAATTATTGTAATAATATATAGGACCTTTGGACAAATATCAAAACATCAATTCAGAAAATGGAAACTACTTACAAATATCAGTCCTGATATCAAAGAAGATGTCCCTGTAAGTGCCACATAAAATTTGGGTGTCAGTGAATTTAAAAATCCTGTCACTGTTAAAAGAAAAAAAAAATCAAAGTTTAAAAAAAACACAAATTAGTTATAAATATGTAAGTGTCTTTGAGTGTGGGGGGACATAAGTGGTACAGATACTTCTCAATTTACAGTGAGAGTATAGTCTGATAAACCCTTCAAAAATTGAAAACAGTGTAAACTGAAAATGCACATGGTATCTCGCCCTTCCAAATATCATAGCTTAGCAGTGCAGTGCACTATATTGTTTATCCTCCAGATTGGGTACCTGACTGCCCAGGATTGGACAGAGTATACTGCCAACCAAGGAGAAGATCGAACTTCAAAATTTCTACTGAAAGCATACACGGTTTTTGTACCACTGTAAAGTTGAAAAAGTGTAAATTGAGTCATCTTATGAATATTCATTTGAATAAGTTGTAATTTTTAAAACCACTATAAATTTCCATTGTATCATATCTTAAAAATGAATTCACACATGTAAAAGTAGGATTTCACACTGTTGGTTAGTTGAGTAAGAAGTAAATTAAAATGAGGCTCAGGATAGTCTGGCTATGGAAGTAGCTCAACAATAAGAGTGCTTGCCTAAGTGCTTGCATGAGGCCCTAGTTTCAATCCTCAACACCACAAAATAATGGTAAGTGTATAAATAAAATAAAATAAAATAAAATAAAATAAAATAAAATAAAATAAAATAAGGCTCGGTATGTGCAAGTTCCTAGGTTCCATTCCTGCTCTAAAAAAAGCAGGAAAAAAGAAAAAGAGAATTGAGGTCATTTAGCTTGTCTTTGAAAATAAAACCTAAAACATTTGTAAATCATGATTAGAATTTTTGCAAAACTCTACAAAGCTAAACAAACACTTTCACAAAGGAGGTTTTAAAAACACTCCATTTACTGTGGTAAAATACACACCAATGTTTCAAATGGGAAAGGAAACAGTATGCGTTTCTGGTAGATCAGTTATGAAGGCAAAATAGTTATAAAAGTTATAAACAGAGCTCTCTGCATCTAAAATCCTGGATCAGATTCTTTACTTCAAATAATTGTCTCATTAGTACTTTGGCTTTTAAAAGTAATGAAAATATTCAGTAATCAACTACTCTCACCTAAGAAGTGTGTCCCATGCAGAAAATTTTTAAAAACTCAACATTTCACTGAGCATAAAAACTACCATTAGGAACTTGATTCACCTGCTACAGACACCAAATTATTTCTCTTGCTTGTTTTTAGTATGCTAGTTAAATCTGAATTTACATTGCATCTGCCTTCTAACAATTCTAAACTATTCCAGAATATTACGTCATTTTCTGTGTCATCTCATGGAATAGAAAGAGTGATATGTGCCTTCTCTTGCTACAGAAAAATTAACTACTGCGCTGATCAAAAATATCACTCCATAAAAATAAGTCCATGGGGCTGGGGATTTAGCTCAGCAGTATAAACGCCTGCCTTGCAAGTGCGTGGTCGTGAGTTTGATCCCTGGTACCGATTTAAAAAAAAAAAAATGTCCATCTTGTTTTGAGGCTGCTGCTCAGAAGATGAAAGAAATGTAACACCATAAGAGGCGTTAGGTCCCATCTACTTCTTCCCGTCTACAATTAAAGCATAGTTATTTGTAGAACGCACGAGAATTTACACTTCCGACACATCTTTGTACCTTTAGCCCTGACTACATGATGTGCACAAAGCCACTGCTGCTTCTCTCTTCCTTGTCTATCCTACAGTGATCCAATTTATTACTTAAAGTGAAGCCTAGCATAAGATAAAATCACAATATCACAAAACTACGTATTTCTTAATAGAACTATTTTAAAACAAAGGAATGGTACGCTAAGAACATGGCATTTTCTGAGATCTCTATTACAGATGTACATGTCTTTGTTTGCCTCAGGTGAGAGTTTCTCTTACAAAGGAACGATTTTCAAACGACCCTAAGAATGGTCAAAGTGCCTTTAGATTGCATATCAAAGTCTGAGATGCTCTTTTCCGTCTGTCCTACCACCGGAAGCCTAAAGTGTACCAGGTGGCTTTTCCTGAAGTAAACCAGGACAGCTCTGAGAGGGCGGATCTTAAGAGGTCTTAGGGAGGAGCCGTTAGCTGCCTTTCAGGTTTGACAATCAGCTGCGGGGCTGTGGCCTAAGAAAAAACAACACACCGATTCACACAACACCGACTCCTCCAAAGCCCTCCACGGTTCCTAGCACTCTGCCCCTCGGCGCTCGCCACCCCGGCCCCCGCCCAGCACCTCACCAGGTCCCCCCCGCCCCCCGCCTGTCCCGGAAAGTCTGGGCCTCTCACCCGCTGCCAAGTGCTCACACAGCCGCAGCGGGACCCTCAGAGCGTAAAGCAGCCCCAGCCCCGCCACGAACCACAGTGAGGCCCCAGCCCCTGCCATCCCGGCCCGCAGGCGCTCCTTCCAGCCCAGCGGAGGGCTTAGGCCGCGAACAGGTGTAGACGAAAACGCTGCTGTAGTCGCGACTTCACCCAAGTAGTCCCTGTCCGCCATCTTGCCACTCCCGCGGGTGCCCGCAGCGGGGAGGGGAGAGGGGCAGGAAACCCGGAGTCGGGAATCCTGGGATAGTGATGGGCCTGAAATTGGCTTTGTGAAGGCTGAATCCTGAGGAATCCCACTGCAAAGATGTAGAAAGTGGCAGAAAAGTCCCAAGACTGCAACAAAACTATCCTTTTGTGGTGGGGCTAGGGATTGATAGCGGTACGTATTCTGGAGGATTTGGACTAAGAAGTGACGCTGAAGGGAAGTGGTTTTGCTTCTACGAGTTGAGGTCACCTTTCACCCTATTACCAAGGTTGGAAAAGCTACCGGTCGTTCCCGGGGCTGAGCAGCATTTAGTACTTTGGACTCCGCTGCCATGGAGATTACTGATACCAGGAAAATTTAAGAGTAGCATTAGTTTTTTGATTGGATGGAACCCAGATCCACGATCGGTCCAAACACGCTGCAAACATCCAATAGATGCATTGGTAAATGACTGTAACTCAAGGAAACATAATAAAACCTCAGTTCCCTTTAGGAAAACCCCCGACTTCCTGGGGTGCGAGATCTAGAAACCGTCACTCCTGCGCGCTTTACTGACGTGGCGCCCTAGCTGTCGGCGTTTCCGGTCCGGTCTTTCCGACTGTGATTCTATCACTCAGTTTCCTTCCCAGCCTGCCTCGCGCCCGCTGCCGGGCTGGGCCAGAGCAGCCCAAGATGGCGGACTTTGAGGATCGGGTGTCGGATGAGGAGAAGGTAAGGGGATCTGCCCCTCTCTCACCTCCTCCTGCGACAGGGAACAAGGGTGTTAGCCAGCTGCGGCGGGAAGCCTGATCGTCTTCCCAAGAAAAAGGAGGTTGTTGGTTCGAGCTGGCAAATGTTCTCTGCAGTCGGGACACTTCCCTTTTAAGGGGCTTTCCTCTGCCTCACGGTGGCCCTAGTTCTCCATTCCTCAAGTCTGACCTTTTCCTTTTGGATCTGAGGCACCCCCTTCCTGCGAGAGAAGCGACTTTTCCCATGTTGAATCTTGACTGTAGACCCTTCTATAATTATAAGCGGGGCGATGGTGATATCGCGGCTTACTAAACAGGAGTTATTTTACAGCCCTTAGGCTGTTGGGGCCCTCTCCCTCCCCCCACCCAGTTTTAGGTGTGATTGGGGCGATTTTAGGGCCAGCCACTTCCTGGTCTATGTGGCCTCTTAACTTCCCTTTTGCTCCTCCTTCCTCAGGAAGTGATCTTGCTGTCTGTCAGGACTGCTCGACAGGGAAAGGTCCCTAAATTTTGTTCATTTTACTTACTGCACATCCACTTTTCTCACGTTCTGTGGGCTAAACCAGTTCACCATAATGAATGTGTAAGCCTCAGAGCATTTGCATCAGAATTTGAACACCGTTTTTCTGCAGATGCTCCCTTGATTATAGACCATAAGCCTCCAGGTGACTCCATCCCTGGCGTCTTACCTGTCTTAATGATAATTAAAAAAAAAAAAGTTTTTGGCTTCTTTTTAAATTCAGAGTAAATTTTTTAACTGCAGGTTTTATATAGCGCATAATTACCATGTTAGCACGTTCAGATCTGAATCCAAAAAAGCTTGCTTTCTTTGATGCTCTATTACATCAGAGTGCAATTTGTGTACATACTTATTTCTTTAAAAATGGCTTAAATACAAGAGCATGTTCTGAATTAGATGGGATAACTTTTTCTCACAACTGTACACCTTTTAAAAACTTTGACAAGTTTTCAGTAAATACAGCATTTTACGGCCTGTAGAAAATATTTTCACCAGATGCTCCCTATACAACAATAATGTCTGTTTCCTACAGTGACTGTTACAAAGTGTGTATCGTGAGTGTTCTGTAAAACTATCTGGGTTCATTTTACTGTAATAAAAACAGATTGAGAGGTGTAGTGGTGCAGGCCTGTAATCCCAACACGGGAGGCTGACGCAGGAGGACTGCTGCAAATTCAAGGCTGGCTTGAACTACATATTGAGTCCCTGTCTCAAGAAAAAAAGAAAAGAAAAAAAGATTGGGATGGAAGAAGGGACTGGTAATGATCCAGAAACACATTTAAGTCTTCTGTCATTTGGAAATTGATTGGCGTAAGTGTTGAAGGTTTAGGGAAAAATATGAATTTATGCTGGAAAGAAAGCCATAAAATATGTTTATTCTAAGGTAGTTTATGATTTGGATAAATTATAGTAAAAATCCTGGGATAAAATGCTTCTTATCCCAGTTGATGAGCCACTTATTTAAAACCCAAATACTGTTACAAAAAAATTTCACAAATTAGGTAAAACTGGGTGTGATGGTCTATACATAAAATCCCACTAGTTGGGAAGCTGAGGCAAGCAAGTTCAAGCTCAGCCTGAGCACTTTAGCAAGACTGTCTCAAAATTAACATTAAAAGGTAGCTCAGAAGTAGAGCACCTGTGTGTTCAACCCCCCCAGTACTATAAAAGAAAAAAGTTGGGTAGAGATAAATTTAAGTGTATTGTATATACCTGATACACATTTGCCAGTGTACCAGTGTGGTTGGGTTGTCTTTGACACTGGGTTAGAATGTCTTTTTTTTTTTTTTTTGGTACTGGGGATCTAACTCATGACCTTGCACTTGCCAGGCAGGTGCTTATGCCACTGAGCTAAATCCCCAGCCCCTTAGAATGCTCTTTTTTTTTTTTTTTAATTAAATTGGGAAAATGTATGTATTTCAAAGTGCAAGTTAGAAGATGCCTTAGGCTACTGACAATGTTTGAGTTAATATTAGGCTTAATTTTATAATAGGTCTGATGTTCCCTCTTATGGCACATTTCTTTTGTTACTTTAGTGACATAATAAGCAAATCATAATTAGTAAGGTAAATCTGCCAAAAAGTATTAATGAATTTTATGCATATATAGTAAAAGAGTTTTTAGATTGTTTTGTCTTCATTAGTGCATATTAAGTATAACTGGTATGGTAAAAATCCATATGTTTTGTTTTGTTTTGTTTTGTTTTGTTTTGTTTTGTTTTGTTTTGTTTTTAGAGGCAGGGTCTCACTATGTAGTTCAATCTGATCCTGAATCCCAGTTGACCTTGATCTCAGGCACTCCTCCTGTCTCAATTTTCCCAATTGAGTACAGGGATCACAGATAGGCACCATCACACCCAGCCAGAAATCCATACGATTTTGAGACTACTGAAATTTTGTTAGGATCCTATTCCAAGATGAAACCTACTTGTATATCTCTGTGAATCTACTAGGTGAAAAGGGCTTTGACTTGTAAGATACAGTGTTTGAGTTTTCCTTCAGTGTCATGCCTATCTTGCTCCCTGTCCTCTGTCCTTCAGACCCTTTTTAATTGAATTCAAGGATTGAGAAAGTGTTTTTCCAGCAGGAGTTATTGGTACCTCTGGGAGTCATAAATAGTAGTAACCCTTTTATGAGATTTTTTTTTCCTATAAGATGTTGACAATAAACTTAATTTAAAAAATCAAAACATTTTGAATTCTTGAAAAATCCTAAAATAATTTTTTTCTTTTTTGCCTTTAAAACTCAGCTTCGTTTGTTTCGGGTGAGTGTGTTTTTTGAGTATCTCATTATGTTGCCCAGCGAAGCCTCCCAACTCAGAATCCTATCTCATCCGCTGGAGCGCTGGGATTATAGGCATGCCCTACCACACCCAGCTGATTTTTTTTTAAGCATGTATGCTATGATACCAGATATATTTTTAATACTGCTTTTTAATTTTGATACATTTTCAAAAGGCAGTAAAGGCTGTTTTAAATTTGATGATGGAGCTGGGCGTGGTAGGGCACGCCTATAATTCCAGGACGCAGGAGGCAGAGACAGGAGGATTGATGTGAGTTCAAGGCCAGCCTGAACTATACAGCGAGGCACTGTTGCAAAAAAATTAAATAAATAAATAAAAGTAAATAAATAATATAGCATTAAAAATACATTTGATAGTGGTATTCTCTGATTTTCTTACAGGAATTTAAAAGGTAATAAAATCCATTCTCATAATTTAACTTAAAAAGTTTTTATCACTTTATAAAGAGGAAGTTGGGTTGTTTTTTTTAAACTTGTGGCTTGTTACCTGAAATGGTCATGATGAGCTGTCAAAATAAAGCAGGAAGTGAAAAATGTAACAGCATGCAGAAATAAATGCTTTTAGTTTTACTCTGGTGTTCAGATTAAAATGAGCTCCATTCTTACAGTCTTGTATACTCTCTACTTGGTTGTAAATACTTAGCAAAACTAAAGAGATCCTAATTAGGAAACTTGAACGGTGAGATGAACTATTTGTTTGGATTCCATCCTTTGTTTCCTTTATTTCTTGATTCAGCATTTTTTAAACAGGCAAAGAGAATTTTAGGACTGAAGAAAAGTATGATTAAAATGCGTTATTCTCTTGAGCCTTGCTAGTAGAATACTTTGTGTGTAACTTCAAAATTACCATAACTGAGAAATGGACCTGTATATTTTTAGTTAGGGGTATCAATTGTAAGGCATTGTTTTGAGAAACAGATTTTCAAAATTATTTGGAAGAGATGTAGAAAATGTTGTAAATGGATGAAGGGATTTGAGGGTTCTGGTAGAGCTTATGAAAATGTACCTTTAGAATGGATTTCTTTGAATATGTGTTACCTCCTTAATTAAGTAAATGAGTTATTACTTTTGTAGAATCAACTAAGCCTGAAGTTTTTTCGCCGTGATAGTTTTCTAACAAATTATCTACTAGCATTAATACTACTCTCCTCGTTTCCTTTTAGTTTTGCCAAGTAGTGGTCATATAATCTGTTACAGAATCCTGAGTAAGAAGCACAAAGTCTAGGCAGGTGCAAATGCAGGTGCCCAATCTTTTGTTGAGAGTACAGGTTTATCAGTTTATTTCAGGGCATTAAACTATTTCATTAAAACCAGCCTTCAGCTGGGGCATATCTATAACATCAATGCTGTTGGAGACTGAAAAAGGAAGATTGCAAATTTGAACCCAGCCTGGGCAATTTAGTGAGCTCATGTCTCAAAAAAAATTTTAAAGGGCTGGGAATGTCATTCAGTGTGAAGAACCTGGGTTCAGTCCTTAAAATCTCCAAGGGAGAGAGGGAGGCCTTAATACTAAATAAATAGTATCATTAGAAAATTCAGACTCCAGGTATGTCTGATTCTAACCCCTGCTTTTTTTTTTAAACTATATCAATTTTTTTATATACTACCAATGAAAAACCAAAATAGAACCATCCATTTAAGAAATTGTAAATAAGAGGCCAGGGATATAGCTCAGTGGTACAGCACCTACCTGGCAAGTATGAGGTCTTGAGTTCGATTTCTGGTACCAAAAAAAAATTGTAATTGAAGTATTGTGGTATAGTGGGAAAAAATGATGTGGATTGTTAGGAGATTTAGCCTCTCCCTATTGTGCATCTAGTCACTTGAGTGATTTTGGAAAAAACAACCTGAGTGGGCCTTGGTTTCCTTCTAAAATAAGGAGGCAGGGGGAATTGGATCAAACTGCCCCAATAATTTAATGCTTTTTTTCAAACTCTAAGAAAAGAAGTCTCTATTTTTAAAATTAAAACATTAAAATGTCTCAGGAAGTTCTTGTCTGCTTTCTTGTATTTGCCCTGATAACAAGACTAGAGTGGTGTCTTTTTTTATCTGGTGCATAGCACAGTACCACATGGCATAAAAGTGTCATTATTTCTCCGTCTTACATCCTTTATCCTATAAAATGCCCCTCCTCCTTATTTCTGGTAATCTCTAGGTATTGAGGAGTGTGTTTATACTTGGGATGCCTTTTTACACATCATTATGTTGAGGACCTGCTGCCATCACTGTGCTTGCCACTGGCTGCCAGTATCCAACTCCCATCCCCTAAATGTTGTCCTATTAGCTCCTATAAAACTGCAAAGCTTTATGGATACCAAATGATTATTGTGATACCTACAAGCAGACTCACAAAGTCCCTAATGAAAGTATTTCCTTCTTCTTTAGTCTTTAGAAAATTCAGAAAAACATACTGAGCCAGACATGGTGGCATATGACTGTACTCCTAGTTCTTGGGAAGCTAAGATAGGGGACTCTCAAATTTAAGGCCAGTCTGGACTACAATGAAAATTAAAGGCCAGCCTGGCTTCCTGGCCTACAAAGCAGGACCCTGCCTCAAAAAAGAAAAGAAAAACACTACTGGCAAGGCATTTTTGGCTCTTTTCTCTATCCAGTCTCAAACTTCTTCCAAAAACAAAAGTCTTAGGGGCGGGGGATATAGCTCAGTGTCACAAGCTACTGCCTGGCAATTGCAAGGTCCTGAATTCGAGTCCAGGTACCCAAAAAAAACAAAAGCAAAGTCTTTATGCATCATGAAATTTAAACTGGATAAAGGAAATAAGTCATGATACTGAAGTCCTAGGGTTTAGGGGCGGAGGCACTGGGGATCAAACTCATGACCTTGTACTTGCCAGGCAGGCACTTACGCCGTTGAACTGTATCCCCAGTGACCTGGGGTTTTTTTTTTTTTTTTTTTTTTTTTTTTGGTACCGGGGATTGAACTCACGACCGCACACTTGCAAGGCAGGCGCTTATGCCGCTGAGCTACATCCCCAGGCCTACCTGGGTATTTTTTAACTAGATGATAATTTCAGCATCAAAGCCTCCCGTGTATCTCTGCATTTCTGTTCCTCCCACCATTTTACTTGCAAAGAGGTACAGAACAGTTTGGTTTTGAACTTTTTCACCCTTAACCCTCTCCTGTCATGTTCATTTAAGTCCGGTAATTTTTCCTTCCTCATTACATTTTGTTCTTCCATTTCAATTAATTTTTAAAATTGTTTTATATAAGGTACTTAGTGGTTATATAGTTTCATACTTAAATTTGTAGGAAAGGACATGAGTAGGGTACCCCCTCTAGCTACCCTGCTCTCATAAAAAGGTATACCTTTCCCTAAATAGTATCTCTAATCTGTCCACATTCCTTCTGCGGTTGTCTTTATTTGGGACTTTTTCTGTTGCTTGATTCCTGCCTATTGGTCCATTACCCCATAGTGGGAATTAAACCCAGGGTCTCTTACTGAGCCTACACCCCCAGCCCTTTTTTTGTTTAATGTGGTACCAGGGATTGAACTCACAACCTCACACTTACCAGGCAGGCACTTATGCCACTGAGCTAAATCCCACGCCCCCCTTTTTATTTTTTGAGACAATCTCCGTAAATTGTGTAAGCTGGCCTTAAACTTGTTCCCTCACTTCAGCCTCCTGAAATTAGCTGGGATTACAGGCAACTGCCACAGCATCTGACTTGCTTGGATTATTATTATTTATTTTTTTTTTTTGGTGTGGGGATTGAACTCACGACCTTGCACTTGCCAGGCAGGTGCTTGAGCCACTGAGCTAAATCCCCAGCCCGCTTGGATTATTTTCAACAGCATTCTTAATTGTTGTTTCTGCCTCCAGCCTATCCTTCCTTGCCACATTCTAGTTAGTTAAATATAAATTATTGACATCTATGTTACTAAGTTTTGAACAGCAATATTACTGAACTTTGCTCTGAGTAAATCTTAGTAAAATAGCTGCACAAATACAGTATGTTTTAGGGCGGCATCTGTGAGCTAGAATACTTGTTCGAGTAGATCAGATGACGCATTGACAGTAATGGTATTTAGCATATAAGCTAAAAAACACTATATAATATTAGACTTCATCAAAGATAGTAGAACTGGGAATGGTGGCACATGACTGTAATCCCAGTGTTCAACAAACTGAGGCAGGAGGATAGATTTGAGTTGGAGGCCAATTTGGGCTACATAGCAAGGTCCTGTCTCAAAAAACAAAAACAAAAGACAAACCAAAAAAAGGTGGTAGATTTACTGAAAAATAAGAGAACGTTGCCTTGTGAATTCTTTGTTTTTCATGTAGGTACCATTTAAATGCTTATTGTGTGCAAGGACCTTTATTAACATGGATTCATTTTGGAGCATTTCTATGGAAAAGACAATTAGGTTTTTCCATTTTAGAGTTGCATTAAACTAAGGCACATTAGAGGTTAAAATAACATGACCAAATGTCCAAAACTAATAATTAGTAGAACAGATATAATGCCAGCAGTCTGACTCCAGAGCCTATGTTCCTGTCCATTTTGATTCCTTTAAGTAGATGTTTGGTGAAGATAATGAGCAGTTCTACTGCAGTAATGATAATGGTCTTAAACAGCAACCAAATTAATGAAATAGTAAGATGGATGAAAAAAAGACATGGATGCTTTTGTAGACACTGAAACACTGAGGTTCTTTGGTGATATTGCATTATAATTATTGCTGAAATATCTTGGTTCTCTTTCAACCTATTTGAATATGCCACCAAAAATTCTTGGCACATGTTTAAAATGTGTTATAAACACACATTGAAAACATGGCTTTAGAAGTTAAAGATCATGAAAGTCCTCCATGATAAGGCCAAGAGGACTGACAGGCTTACTTTTTTAAGAACTTTAAGGAGACAGGTATGGTGGCATACATCTGTAATCCCAGCACTGTGGGAGGCTGAAGCAGAAGGATCATAAACTTGAGCCTAACCTAGGCAATTTAGTGAGACTCTCAAAAAAGGGCTGGAGATGTAGCTCAGTGTGGAAGCCCTGGGTTCAGTCCTCAATGCCCCCCCCCCTTATGGTATGGCAGTACTTTGGAACATTACTGCTTAGAGTAAAATCTTTGTGTTTCAAAAGCAGATTTCTGGGTGTCATTCCAGGCTTTTTAAATCAGTGGTTAGTAGGAGTCTATTTTTAATAAACTTCCCAGCTGGGGATGTAACAGTGGCAGAGCACTTCCTAGCATTTGCAAGACTCAGAGTTCAACCCCCAGCACTGAAAAAGAAAAAAAAAAAGAGAAACTAATAAGCTTCCCAATGATTTTTGTTCAGTTTTAGAACTATTATTAGTGAACTTGGGAACTAAGTAGCTTGATTCACTGAAATTATAAACACAAATCTCTTTTAAGGGTAAACTTATTTAGCTAAGTTAATGAAATTCATGTATAAAAGTGGAATGACAACTAATTTAATAAGTATAGAAGGGACTAGATTCTTTTTTTTCAGACAGGTTAGGTGCATCAGAAATCAAATTATGATTGTAAACTTACATTTACATTTTTTGAGCATAGATTTAGAACCAGAGAAGTTAACTGTATGGTCTAAAAACGTTAACGACATTTTCCTCCATTATAGGTACATATACCCAACACCAACACCAAGTCCGATCTTTAAGTAATAGCATTGAATGGACATTTTTTTCTCTAGCTAAATTGTGTTGTCAAATTACTAGTTGGGGCACAGGGTTGCAGAGCTTTAAGGAAGCCTTCATATATCAAAATTTTCATGTTACAGATTTTCCTGCATTCTTATTGAATGACACTTCCATTCCTGCTTGTTTTCTTTTGAAGTCCTGGGGACTGAACCCAGGGCCTATACCACCCTTTTTATTTATTTATGTGTTCAAATAGTCTCATCAAGAGGCCCAGGCTGGACTTGAATTTGTGGTCCTCTTCCCTAGGCTGCCCATAGTTCTGGGATTACAAGTATGTACCACCATACAGGGATGGACATCTTTAGTAGTGTTTGAATACTGTTTCAAAGTCCATATTATGGTCCATTAGCAAATCCTGTGCCTCTAACTAATGTGACTATTTGTTAATACTAGAAGAAAACACTATGATCTCTCACTGAAATTATTATAGTCTCTGTTACTGCTGTTCCTCAGTCCTGTCCCCTTACTCTCCCGTTAGCAATCTATCCTAAAGAAAGCACTCAAGTGATCTGGTTAAAATGTGGGTCAGAACATTTTATTCCACTGCCCAAAAGTATCCAGTGACTTCCTGTATTCTTCAGAATAAAAATTCTTAACTCTGATTAATCCCTACAAGGTCTAGGATGTTTTCTACCTATGTCTGATTTCATCTACTGGTTTTCCCTTGGTCCATTACCTGCTCATTTCATTTGTATATTTAACTAGAAGTTGCTCTCTATTAAGACTTCTCTTGTTATCCTAGCTAATTCCAAATCATATTTCATGTCCTCTTTGCTTGCCTTTTTTTTGGGGGGGGGTATCGGGAATTGAACTCAGGACCTCACATTTGCCTGGCAGGTGCTGTACCACTGAGCTAAATTCCTGGCCCTGTTTTTGTTTTTTTTTGAAATATAGTTTCACTGTGTAGTTCCAGCTAGCCTTGAAGTCACTGTGGAACCCAGGCTGGCCAAACTCCTGGTGATCCTAAACCAGATTTGATATTAGCTTAACTACTCTCTGACTCATTTACTCTACCCCTCTCTTTCATTATCTCCTAATCTTGCTACCAAAAGGCAATTTTTCCTTTTTTGTTTTTACTATTCTTTTACTTGTAATGCCCTCAAGAAGTTTCTAAGACCTCTTTTTAGAGCCCAATTTAGATCCTGCCTTCCAGTTTTCTTTCACCAATTTAGCCCATGTCCTAAGTTCTTTACATACACTATGCATGCTACTGATTTGGCACTTTAATGGCTTTGAATTGTAGTTTTTTGTTTTTGTTTTCATTGTCTTTTCCCAGTACTGGGGATTGAACCCAGGGCATGGGCTATAGCCCCAGCTCTTTTTTATGTTTTAGTTTGAGACAGGGTCTCACTAAGTTGCCTAAGTTGGGCTCAAATTTGGAATCAGGATTTTCTTGCCGTTAAACCTCCCAGGGTAGTGGGATTAGAGGCTTGCACCACACTTGGCTGAATTAGTTATTTTTGGACAGGTGATACACCCTTATTGATATCTATTTGTGTAAATTAGCCAAGATAATTGGCTAAAAGATTAGAAAACCTAAGTACTTACTGTGTGTTATTTGTGTTCACCATGATGGTTTGCGCTTTGTATTAGCTTAAGGTGATAGCTCTCACCTGATGCAATGAGTTAGGTTTCACCTGAGGAAGGCTTTAAAAATCTTTATCCCCAAGCCCTGCTAAGACATCTAGTGCATCAAAATCCCTGCAGGCGTAACCAAGGCATAAGTTCATTTAAATCAGTTTTAAAGCAAAAGAAAATCTATTGGCTTTTCTTTTTCTTTATTGCATTTTTTAAAAATTTAAAAACACTTCTTTATTCATTTTAAAAGACCAATAATAGCCAAGTGTGGTGGTGCATGCCTATAATTCCAGCACTTGGAAGGCTGATGCAGGCTGATGAATTTGAGGCCAGCCTGGGATACATTGTAAGTTCAAGACCAGCCTAAAATACACAGCAAGCCCTTGTATCAAAAACAAACAAAAATAATAATAATAAACCTATATCATGTTAATTTAACACATTTTTATGAAAAATAATTATATTTTCTTTTTGTTTTTAAGAACAGGATTTTATTGGGGCCCATTGCTGTGACTGGTTGATATCTTGGTATTTTTCCAAATATCTTTTTTATTGACATATTAATGACTTGATATTAGATTGTGATATTCTCATATAGGTATTATACTTTGATTATATCCTTTTCAGTACCATTCCTTCCTCTTTCCCCATCCCTTTCCTCTTTTTCTGTTTGCATGTGGACCTCTTCCTTTCCTTTCCCAGATTTCATATAAAAGAGAAAACACATAAAACTTATTCCAAGTCTGGCTTGTCAATTAACATGATCATTCTTTTTTGTTCTTTAGTACTCACCTTAAGTGTGTGGGACCAAATGAGTTGTTTTTAAGTAATTGAACAAATTGCTGAACATAAAGATCTGAACTTTTAAAATATGTTATATAAAATTCAATAATATCTAAGACTTTGCTTAGGGGAAAAAATAAGTATTTGCTATGTATATGCACATCTTATATGACTTCATTTGATTCTTAAAATAGCCCTAGATATGAGCAGGTATTATATGGCATGTGAAGCCAAGTCTGACTATCAAAGATTTTTGAAGAAAAATGAAATAGTTAAAAAGACATACTTTAAGTTAGAACACCATAACATACCAGATATGCATCAAATCTTGAAGCATAATCAGTCTCCCAGGTTTTGCTTCCAGTCACCTTGCATTTTCACAGCTAACTCCACCCTTTTGAATTTGCCATCTACACAGACATTGTTTAGCACCCAAATCTCAAGGCAGCGGCATGGATTTTTCCCTGATTTTTAAAATCTAGTTCTGTTTACTTACCCCTAAATATTCATTTTATGTAGCAATAAAATGTAGCAATAAAAATGTTGAACACATTTAAGCTCCCAAGCAACAAGTTGCTTATATGATCTTTTCACTTATTTTAATCTTATTTTCTGGGGCTAGGAATATAGCTCAGTGGCACAGCACCTGCCTGGCAAGTGCAAGGTTCTGAGTTTGATTCCCAGTACAAATAAATAAATAAATAAATAAATCTTATTTTCTGATCCATCAGAACATTCTATCCTAGGGCTTTTCTGTTTCCCTAGTTCTTATCTAGGTAGTTAGGCCCATGTGCTTTTTAAACCAAATAGAGTTTTATGGGGTTTTTTCTCCTGCTACCATTTTGGACTTAGGACTTAAATTTATTATCTTCACTGAGATGGAGCCAGTACTTAAAATTTTTGGTTCTGTTTGAGAGTTCGTGACTTGAAGATTATTATTTATTCTGAACTTAGAGCAGAATGCTAGGAAATCTTTTTACCAGCATTCTGAATGTCTTTGTTTTTGTTTTTTCTTTCTTTTGTTTAAAGAGAATAAAACCAAACAAAATAAAACAGAATAAAACTAATCAAAACTGTGAAAGTGATACAGAACTTCAAAATAGGATAACAGCCTCTTGTTATATTCAAAATTGCTGCCCATACCATCAGACATAATAAAATCAAACAGAGGAGAATAAAACCAAAAACAAAACATTGAATGAAATGGAGCAGAACAAAACTGTGAGAACAATATTGGATTTCAAAAATAAGACAGAAGAAAATCCTCCATAGTTGCTATGTTGCATATTGTTAGCCTCTAAACAGATGCTCAGACTACTGGCTTGAGGCCTGCAAAGTCACTTAAACAATATAAGCATTGTTTTTGTACCTCAGTTGCTGTTAGCTCAGTCTGTGTTCCTCTGAATCAGCCAGTTGCTTGAAGACAGAGTGCTCCATTTTTGTCTCCCAGGCCATGTGCTGGCTGGCTCATGGAAAGGGTGCTTCTTGTGTCTCCTCCAAGCCCACAGTTACTGCTAGCTCACAGGAAAGGCGCTTCCTGTTTCTCCTCCCGGCCCAGTTCTTTCTTTTGTTTTTTTTTAAGACAGGGTCTCATTATGTAGTCAGACTGGCTTTAAAACTCACAGCTGTCTTCCTGCCTCAGCCTCCCAAGAGTGGAGATTACAGACTTGGATGTCTTCTAAAATGGAAGTCAAAATTAAGAACTAAGGAATGGTTTCCTTCTAACTTGCTGAACAAAAAACTTATAAATTAAACAGAAATGGTTGAGACATAAGTAGGAAATACATGGGAGCTGTTATTTGGTTTCTTCTAGTATGTTAATAAATTTTATGCTTCAACTTATCATTGCACAATATTATAATAAATGGTTAAAATAGAATGATGATGCCTGTTAAGCAAAGAATTATTAAGATACATATTAAAATCGTAAGGAAGACTATTCAAATCTGTTGCCAGAGATGAGAGATTAGGCTCACATCTTATATAGTAATGATAGCCACAAATTTATAGCCAGTGAACAGGGAGTGGGTATCAGTGAGTAAAAAAATAATTAAGAAGCAATATCAAGTATAGGGGGATTCTTGCTGAAGGCAGGCCAAAGACTTACAATGAATTTGATCAGATAACAAAGGTGAGCAAATTCTTTCTCAAGCTGGGCTAAGCAGGTCAAAGATGGGCGTTAGGAAGGAAGACCCAGACTTAGTTGAGAAAATGGCATAGAGAAACCCAACTAAAGTTTGGTAAAGAGACAGTCTTTGTCACTCTATTTATGTATTATGTAATCAATTTAACAAATCTTCAATGTTTAAGACATACCAGAAGAGCAAAAGCCGGCTGGCTGGCCTGCCTCTCTTCTTTCTTTCCTTCCTTCCTTTTCAGTGCCGGCATGAACTATCACAGTAAGACTATCATAAAAAAATTATTTTTTCATTTTGATTTTGACCCATTTTTCAAATCTCAGTGATTTTTTTGTTGTTGTTTTTTGTTTTATCGGTACTGGAGATCGAACTCATGACTGTGGGTTTGCAAGGCAGGCACTTATGCCACTGAGCTAAATCCCCAGCCCCTGGCCCATTTTGAAACTGGATGATACAGTGTTGACTTTTAAGCTTATTATTTCACAAGCCCTCCCAACTTTGGTAAATGCAACTTTCCCAAGCACAGCTTTGACTCAAACCAAAGCACAGCTTTGGTTCAAAAAGGTAGAGAAGGGGCTGGCATCCTGGAACAGGCCTGTAATCCAAGTACTCAGGAGAATTGCCGGTAGTTTGCTACATATGGAGTTCAGGGCCAGCCTGAACTACATAATAAGAACCTGTCTCAAAAAGAAAAAAACCCTAAAAATTAGCCATGCATTGTGGTGCAAGCCTGTAATCCCAGCACTTGGGAGGCTGAGGCAGGAGGATTACCAAGAATTTGAGACCAACCTGGGCTAAAGTAAAATTTTAAAAAAATTAAATGGACAGAGCCAATCCCTGTGACACAATACAAATAATCCTCTGAAATTTTATTTTCTGTTAACACATGATGATATAGTTGAATGTATAAATTTTAATAGACTGTTTAAGAATCAAAAGAGAAACAAGTTTTGCAAAATCAAATAGTACTTGCTCATTTACATTCCTATAGAACATGTGCCAAGTCTTTGCCTTGGATATATATGGCAGTGAACAAGCATAACAAGTTCTTCTGTCCTGTGCAAGGAGTTGGAAAACGATGACCTGTGGGCCAAATTCAGTCCATCTGCTTTCATAGAACCTGTGAGCTAATGTTTCTTGAATGGTTGAAAACAATGTTAGAGCTGAACATGGTGGCACATGCCTGTATCTCCAGCACTCTAGGAGAATGGGCAGGAAAATTACAAGTTAAAGCCAAGCCTGGGCCCTCTTCTATTTAGTAAGACCCTGTCTCAAAGTTTAAAAAATGGTGGGAAACATGGAGCTCAGTGCAAACGCATTGTATTCAATCTGCAGTACTGTACCTCCTCCCCAAAAGAAAGAAGTACCATTAAAAAAAAATTTCAAAGAATAGCCTTTCATGATGAGGAAAAACATGAAATACAAAATTTATTTTCCAAAACACTTTTTTGTTGTTGCTGTTGTTATTTTGGTTTTTTGAGATAGGATTTCACTACATAGTTTAGGCTGGACTTGAACTCACTGTGTAACCCAAGTTGTTCTCAAACTTGTGGTGATCCTCCTGCCTCAGCCTCCAGAGTGCTGGGATTATGGGTTTGCACCACCATGTCCAGCCACCTATTCTCATTAAAATATTTTAAAATATATCTAGATAAATAACTTTTTTGGAAGAAGTTATTTTAAAGAACAGGAAGGAAAAGAACAATCTTGGAGTAGATTAATTGGGGAATTGCTATCTCACTGAGGACCACCTGACTACATCTTTTCCCATTTGGACCATCTTGCATACAGAAACAGTATTTGTTCTCAGAATCTGGCACTCAGAATGACCCCTGGGCCAGAGAGGCAAGTCAGCGCCCCAGAATAGCCTATGGCGCTTAGGCTTACACACCCTGATCAGCAGCAATTCTACTCCTTCCCTCCCCTCCAGTGACTAGACACAAGCCATAAGTAAATTGAATGGGCAAGCCAAGAGGTGCACCAATTGTGTTAATGTCCTCATCAAGATTAGTGTGGGCATATAAAAAAGAAATTACTAAAAACTTGGAAAATTAAAATTAGAACAGTCAAAATAATCACCTAAACAGTAAAATGGATACAGCTTTGGAAGCATATATTAGTAAAATAGAAAATGGGACTAAAGAATTCTCCCCAGCAGAAGGAGAAAAAATGAGATACACAGATTAGACCCTAACTTTAATATCTATTTATAATAGTAAGTGATCCAGAAAAGAATGTTGTGAGGGAACAAAAGAGGGAGATAAGGATAAATAACTCAAAAAATATTTTTTCATAGCATTTTAAAGACATTTTGTGCAGTGTTGAATAATAGAGATAATAGGACCCATCTGTGTCCTGCCTTTAAAAATAGTAACAGTGCTTATGTTTTCTTATTATGAAGGTTGTCATCAAATTTTGACCACTTTTCAAGTCAAAATTTATCCTGCTCCTACTAAAAACTAGAGTTTTGTTGCTTTATGATATTGGGTGTGTGTGTGTGTGTGTGTGTGTGTAATCGAACTCAGGACTTTGCAGTTGCCAGGTGGGTGCTGTGCCACTGAACTATATCCTTGGCCCATGATATTGGGATGAGTGTTGAATTTTATCATTTTCTTCCAGTGTGAGTTGAGGTGATCACATGCCTTTGCTCCTTTAACTTGTAAATGACATCACTTTGTTAATACTAAACCATCCTTGCATTGGGATAAACACTAGTATTTTGCCTTGCAAGTGTGCGGTCATGAGTTCGATCCCTGGTACCGATTTAAAAAAAAAAAGAACACTAGTATTTTTATTCCATTTGCTAATATTTTAATTTTGGTGTTTGTGACAAGGTCTAACTATGTAGTTCAGACTGGCCTTGAACTCACTATGCTGCAGCTCAGACTGGCCTCCTGCCTCAGCCTCTTGGATGCTGGGATTATAGCATGTACCACCATGCCTGGGCATATACAGTGTATTCTAAAATCAGAATATATTTACATTGATTGGAGAGCTTTAGAGTATTTTTAAGACACAAAATTTTATAATGTATTAATTCCTTTTATGTTACTCTTCAAAGTACACTTACTAATATTTTATCCCTCTTTAGGTACGCATAGCTGCTAAATTCATCACTCATGCACCCCCAGGGGAGTTTAATGAAGTATTCAATGGTGAGTAAAGATTAGTACTCAGTTATTTTAAGTCCTACTTAATTATTGTCTTCAGCAAGTGATTGCTATTTTTTAGTCCCTACTACACATTGTAGCAATAACTAAGGAAATCAGCATTCAAAAAGACTGAAAAAATTTGTCCAGGTTTACCCAGCTAGTAAGCATCAAAGTTAGGATTCAGTTCCAGGTTTGAGTCAAAAGCAAGCTCTTTCCCCATAAAGTAGGGTATCTATGTTAGGTAAGAAAAGATTTAAGGTGGGGGAATTAGCTCAGTGGCACAAGTGCCTGCCTGGCAAGCGTGAGGTTGTGAGTTTGATCCCCAGTACCAAAAAAAAAAAAAAGATTTAAAATAGTTTTTATTTTGTTTTGTTTTGATTTTTTGGTACCGGGGATCAAACTCACAACCTCACGCTTGCCAGGCAGGCACTTGTGCCGCTGAGCTAAATCCCAAGCCCTTAAGGTAGTTTAATATTAAAAATGTAGAAATAATATTAAATTGATTTATAGTTTTATTTTGGAAAACTTTTTTTTTATCAGTGAGATTGAATCTCATTATATTCCCCAATGTAGTGTGTTAATTCCTGGGCTCAAGTGATCCTATGGCATCTACCTCCCAAGTAACTAGGATTATGCAGGTATACCACTGTACCTGACTTACAGTTTTGTTATTATAAGTAACAGTTTAAACCAGGCTTGGTGGCACATTCCTGTGATCCCAGCACTCAGAAGACTGAGGCAACAGGTTCACAAGTTCAATTCCAGCCTGGGCAATTTAGTAACTTCACAACAGCCTGCCTCAAAATAAAAAAAGTTTAAGTCTAAGGACATACTGTTGAAGCCCTAGGTTCAATCCTCAGTACTGCACAGTACTTCAGTGCTTTCACTCAAAAGTTCCTTAGTATATAACAGGTTTGGGGCTAGTGGCTCTGAACTGTTTTGGGGAAGCTTATGTTTATTAGATCTGGGGCAGAATTTTTTTGTTTGTTTGTGCATATGTATGTGTGAGGCCCTGTCCTGTACTTTTGAACCCAGGGCCTTCAAACTAACCTGAATCCCGAACACCTTTTTTGAAACAGGGTCTTGTTAAATTGCCCAGGCTAGGCTTGAACTTGTAGTATTCCTGCATGAGCCACTCAGAGTGCTGGGATTATAAGTGTGTGCCATAATGTCCAGCTTGATGTGAAAGAAAATTGGATAATCTTTATTTTATGAAATGCTTTATGAGTAGTTCTGAATCAGCCAATTTTCAAATCACTGTCTAGTATATTTCCAGTCTCTCATGCTATACACAGCTGGGCATAGTGGCACACACCTTTAATCACAGCTGTTCAGGAAGCTAAGGCAAGAGAATCATGAGGGCAGCCTGAGCACCTTAGCAACACCCTGTCTCAAAAAGGGGGTAGGGTTGTAGCTCAGTGGTAGAGTGCCCTAGGTTTAATCCCTAGTACTGCAGAAAACCAAACCAAACAAGAAGAAGTAAAACAAAATAATGTTCACTGTCTTAACACAATTTACAAGATTTAAAAAAAAATTCTCTGTAAGTCATCTTTACACATGTTGGTTCATTTTAGCAAACATTTATTTTGAAATTCTTGTTTTATACTGGAAGGTGAGCTACTTGAGAGGAACTGTGATATTCATCTATAACTCTCAAAACTCCAGACATGGTATAATATTCAGTAATTTCTATTGGTAAAATTAATGATACAGAGAAAAACTAGGGGAAACACAAACATTGACCATAAAAAAATACAGAATATAATAGAAGTAAATCTTTATAAAGATCATTTCTAGATTTTGAGTTCTGACAGTAAGGGAGACAAGGGTAACCTTTTTCTCCCTAGTCTTCCTCCCTCAAATGTAAAATTTCAGTAACTGAGCTTTTATAAAGTTCTCCTTAAACTTGACTTTTAGCTCAGATAATTCTGGACTTAACAAAATTAATGTCCTGTAGTTAAAAGTCCTTTGTTTTACTTCAGACAACTGAATGTACTTTACAGGAATATCATGACAATCACTAGAATCAAAGCATTAGATGAGGAATTAGCAAGCTGCTTCTGTCATGAGGCCTGGGTTTTTTATTCACGTATATTGGCCACCACCAGACCCTTCTTTCAGGAACTCTCAAAATTAGTAGCCTTTGGCTTAGAGTTAGCCTTCCCTCTTGAAATAAATGCTTGGTATTGTCTTAGTAACAGAAAAAAAAAATGACTAGACTGTTTGACATAGTTTTTTAAAAAGTTGTAGACCCCTATACAGTAATTAAATTGTTTTTTGTTTGTTTGTTTTGGTACTCACAATCTTGCGCTTGCCAAGCAGGCACTTAAACTGCTGAGCTAAATCCCCGGCTCTAGTAATTAGATTCTTCAAAGGAAAATATATCAGGATTTTAGGTCAGTGACAAAATTTTGCCCAGCTTTCTAGAGCTGGTATTATAGAAAGGCTTATAATTCTCAACCCAGGCTGGGGGAGGAGGTACAGTGGATTGAATCTAGGGCCTTGTGCATGCTAGGAAAGTGCTCTACCACTGAGTTACCTCAGCCTATGTAGTCTTATTTTAAATGATTCATTAAATAACACTCCTGCTTGAAATTGTAGCTCAATGATAAAAATGCTTCCCGGGCTGGGGTTTTAGCTCAGCGGCATAAGCACCTGCCTTGCAAGTGCGTGGTTGTGAGTTCAATCCCCTGTATGGATTAAAAAAAAAATGCTTCCCCTAACATGTGTGAGACCATGGGTTCTATCTCAGGCACCATAACAATATAAATAATTTAATTATTAATCTAACTGGAACCTTCTGCAGATAATATTTTCTTTTCTTTTGCTATGAAATTTCTTGGAAATCTATTGTTGATTTTCTTTTTTTTGGTACCCGGGATCTAACTCATGACCTCGTGCTTGCCAGGCAGGCACTTAAGCCACTGAGCTAAATCCCTGGCATATTGTTGATTTTCTATAGCACTAATAATTGTCTACAGAGCTATGAACATTAACATCTATTCACTGACATTTATAGAATGTCTGCACATATAGTGTATCTGAAAGCTAACCTCCCAAAAGTCTAAATTTTAAAAAACCTGTTTTAGCTGAACATGGTGGCACATGCTTGTTATCCCAGCACATAAGGGGATGAGGCAGGAGGATTGTGAATTCGGGCCAACTTGGGCTATGTAGTAAACACAAGGCCATCGTGCACATCATAGCCAGACCCTGTCTCAAAATCCCTTCCCAAAAAAGTTTTTTCTAGAAATGTGCTAAAATTTCTCAGACTTAATCCAATACCCAACATTTCAATATGTTTTCCTCCTAGATGTCCGGCTACTACTTAACAATGACAATCTCCTCAGGGAAGGGGCAGCTCAGTAAGTATCTTTTCTAAATCCACTTACAACATTATTCTAACATTAGATAAACTATAGTGATGGTAAACAGCACCCTGAAAACTAAGTTTCAAATACTTAATGCTGGCTGGGTATGGTGGTGCATGCCTGTAATCTCAGCACTCAGGAGGATTGCAGCAAATTCTAGGCCAGCCTTGGCTACAAAGCGAGCCTGAACCTACATAGTGAAACCCTGTCTCAAGGACAAAAAAACCTGAGTGCGATTCATCTTGTTACTATTTTCTTGTCTATTTCTTAGAGAAAACATGTTTTCCTAATACGATCTTTTTTTTGCCCGTATTTTCCTTACTAAAGCAGAATTTAATGTTAGCTATTGGGTTTTCTTTTGTTATTCTTTTAGTTCAATGTTGAATTTTTTTTAAACTGCTAGTTATAAAAAGATTAAGCTGCTAATAAGGATTGATAGTTCCTGAAATTACCAAAAAATAGCAGATATCTATGAAGTGCCTTAACAGAATTAACCATAGATAAAACCATGATTATCTAGTCATTGATTCATCACTGTCAAGCTAACCAGTCTTTCTAAAATAACATCTTTATTTTGCCTTCAACCTCAAAATGTCAATGGGGACTTTGGGGAGGTTTTTGTTTTTGTGTCTTTAATCTGAAGTCAAATGTAAATGCTATCTAGTTTTCAAAGATCCCTGTTGTCTGACCTTATCACTACTCTACTGTTCAACATAAAGCTCCATGTGAGTTACTGTCTACCCTATTGAACCAGGGTTCCATTGTAAAGAAGACACCAGGATTGGATAGTGGCTAGGCAAAGGTAGGAAGGGGAGGACAATGACATTTTGATGCAGAGTAACAAATAATTATCATAAAGTTCATTTTGGTATGATATGTAACTTGTTTAGATTTTGGCTGTGGAAAACTATCAAAAACTGCTGCCTAGTAGGACAACTATGTCCTGTCCTGTCCATGGAATTTGTTTTGGTATTGGAATCTGCAAACCTAGACTTTACACATCATCACTATAATTGTCATCATGAATGAAAACCTTAGTTTTACATTTGTACAAGAAAGTAAGGCACATATTAGAGATAAAACTCTAATACTGATTTTTCTTTTAGATGCATAAAATTTGCCATGGAAAGGGTATTCATGAGGCAGGGTGCAGCAGTTCATGCCTGTAATCCCAGCTACTTGAGAAACTAAGGGAGAAGAATTGAGTTCCAGGCCTGCCTGAGCAACATAGTGAGACCTGTCTCAAAAAGAAAAGAGCATCCGTGATTTGCTAGTTCAACCCTTTCTGCTTTCACTGAACCTCTTCTATGTTAATAGATGATTATCTAATCTGAATCCTTCTGGCAATAAAGAATTCATTTTACATAGCAAATTCTTCACTTTCCCTGACATACTGGTTCTAGTTTTATCCTTGTGAGCTATCCAAAATAAACTTACTTTATTAATTCTCTTGACACAGTATAGCTAAAGTACATTGGAGATGGAATGCCACTCAGGTATTTACAACTTAAGCCTGTTGTCCTATTTCTAAGTCTGAGTGGACATTGAGATATAATTCAGACACTTCTGTTGCACTGACACTAAAGCTTTGTATGTATAAATATTCTGTTCTATAGACTCTTAAATTTTTGGAAAATCTTACTAAAGAAAAATTTTCATGAACTCAAAAAACTTGATTTTTCTATAAAGGTAGAGCATTCAGTTTTAACCTCTATAGTGAAGTGCTTCAATATCTCATCCATAGTCTTCATAATTAGTGCTCAGTAAATGTTGTTTTAGTAATCATAAGCATTGTCTTCTATATGAAATAAGTGGCCTATTAGATCTAGGGACCATCCTGAATTTCCACTTTTGTGTTTCTGACTACCAGAATCATTTGTGATAATTCTCAGTACTTCTGATATAAATAGGATGTTGTAGGACATGTTGAAGAGTGAATTTTATTCTGAGTGAGATAGGATAGTACAAATAAAAGAATATGAGACTTAGTGCTGGGGATTTAGATCAGTGGCTTAAGCACCTGCCTGGCAAGTGTGAGGTCATGAGTTCAATCCCTGGTACTAAAAAGAAAGAAAAGAGAAAGACTTAAATTTTAGAATAGCCATTAGTTATGATTATTCTAATCACTATGTGGAGTGCTGATTCTGAAAATGAATAGACTAGTGATACAGTTCTAAGGTAGTTGGTAGTGGTTTGGACTAGAGTAGAAATAAAGTCACATCCTGAATATACACTCATATAAAACCTATAAGATTTACTGATAATATCTAAAATATATCAATAAAATCTAATTTAAAACAAAACTTACTGATTGCTATCAGTCTGGTATGGTAGAGCACACCTGTAATCCCAGTACTTGGGAAGTAGTGGCCCCAGCCTGTAATCCTAGCACTCTGGGTGGCTGAAGCAGGGGAATCACACATTGCCCTGCCCAGTTGGCCAACTTAGAGAGACTTGCCTCAAAATAAAAGAGGAAGTGGGGAGGCGAGGATGTAGCTTTCTGTGAATTTCAATCCTTAGTACAGGGTGTAGGGGGGTGCTGACTGATAAATCAGATATGAAATATGAGAGAAAAAGTCTAGGATGACCCACATGCATGCTGAACTTTTTTTTTTTTTTTTTGGTTAGACTTTCCCAGGTTCTCACTAAGACTGACCTAGTTTATAACTTGGTCTGCTGAGGTTACTGTAAAAAATAGCAACATACTGGGAAATATAAATAATTACATTTATTCCTCATAGTTCTGGAAGCCAGAATTCCAGTCAAGTAGGTAGCAAGAACTGTGTTCTGGTGAGGGCTTTTCCTAGCTTCCAGCTGCCTTTCTTAAAACTATCACCTGCTTGCTTTCCTGCACTAGCAGCTTGGAAGCTGGTACAGATGGGAATAAAGGTCAGCCTAGCTGTTCAGGCACAATTGGACTCCAGCCCAATAGCGTTCACCTCAAGGAAACAGCTGACGTGCTGGGTTGGTTACCCACTAAGAAGGCGATGACCTTGTAGATAGTCTTCTGGATGCAAGCCTTGAGCTTGGAGCTCCCGGTCTGTCCCACATACCAGCCATACTTGGCTGCCATCTCCATCTCTGAGAAGCAAAAAGGATGATCATATGCAGACTCTTAAGAAAGTGAGGATTCTGGAAGAGGAAATAAGAGCAGGGAGGCAACCCTAGAGCTCAAATAGACATAGCCATATATGTAGCTCACAAGAAACGTGATGGACCCTTGGGCCTCAGTGTCATCCTCATTGCTCATACTTGGTTTACAGCCTGCTTGTAGCACTCCAATCTGGAGCAGGTGAGGCATCTGCACACAGCCTGGGGTCGCTGCCTGCAGTTACTATACTATGTGACCACTTGATGCTGGAGGGACCCAGCATCAGGCAATGACAGTATCCGTTCCTGTGCTCAGCCCCAGGAAACTTGAGGGGCTGGTAATGGTCCTCTCCAGAAACATAACCAGCCCTCGGGAGCAGGTGGCAAGGAACATTAAGGATATTTGGCAAGATTAAGACAGGATTTGGAGAGGCCTAGGATGACTCAAGTTTTTGGCTTGAGCAGCTGGTAAAATAGAGAAACTATTTACTTTTATTATTTTTTTAAACAGTGCATTTGCCCAGTATAACATGGATCAGTTCACACCTGTGAAGATAGAAGGATATGAAGATCAGGTAACAATTGCCTGTTAGATAACCTATGCTTGGCAGATAATAGGGATCTAGAAATCAAAGCAGATTTGTGAATCAGATGCTGAATATAAATTCATGTCTTAGTTTTTGTATTTTGGTGAATATTCTACATGTTAGGAAATTCTTTCTGATAATACTAGTAACTTTCTTTGGCAAAAAGGAAGTCTGCCTATCACAAGAAAAGTTACAAAAAAGTCTTAGAAATTTTCCAACTACCTCTAATTTTGCTTGCTAACAGGAGATATTATAGTTAATGAGAAAACAAAGGTACTCCTACTGAAATTTAGGCTACTTAGGTTATTTTAAGAGTTTGCTTATTAGGCCAGGCAGGTGGTACATACCTGTAATTCCAGCACTTGGAAATGGAAGCAGGAAGATCAAAAGTTTGAGGCCAGCCTGGGCTACATTGTGAGACCCTGACTCAGTTAAACAAACCTAAGAAAAATTTGCTGCTTGGAAGTAGGGATAGCAAGGAGATTTCACTTCACTAGTTGTTGTGCTAGGGATTAAATAAATCCAGGGCCTTGCTCTAGCCAGCCAAGCACTCTACGGCTGAGCTATACCCACAGCTATTTTTTCATTTTTGAACTATGTAGCTGTATTAGCTGTTTTAAATGCTCAATATAATGACATAGAAAAGTTTCATAAAATAATTGGAAAAAATACAAAAATATACATAAAAGTTGTTACTAGATCTATGTGTAAAGTATATATCCACACATATTAAACATCAAAACAATGAAGGGTATGATTAGGAGGAGAAATTTGCAGTATAAAGTTGACTTACTTTTTTATATTTTATTGGTTCTTTGTGTATTTATTTATTTTGGTGTTAGTATTATACTCAGTGCCTTTGCACTGAGCTACTTCCCCAGCCTTTTTGATTGGGAGTCAGGGTCTCCCTAAATTGCTCAGACTGGGCTCAGATTTTCCTTTCAGAGCACTGGGATTACAGGCATGCACCACCATGCCCAGTTAACTTACTAGTATTGAGTGTTTTTAAAAAATTTTTATTAGTGTGTGTTTACATCCTCATGCAAAGTTTGTACATGTACCTAGTGCATCATAGTACTTTTTTACTTTTTGAGAGTGTCTTGCTATGTTGCCTGGGCTGGTCTCAAATTCATGGGCTCAGGAGACCCTTACGAGCCAGGTGTGGTGGCATATGCCTGTAACCGCAGCATACTGGGAAGCTGAGGCAAGAGGATCATAAACAAGTCAAGCCCAGCCTGGGCAACTTAGTGACTTAGTGAGACCCAAAATGAAAAAACTTAAAAATTACAAAAATGTTTAAAACACTATGGATAGCTCAGTGCAAGGGTCCTGGGTTTAATCCTCAGTACCATCACTACCCCCAAAAAGTGTCCTTCTGCCTCACCCTCCCAAGTAGCTGGGACTATAGGCATGCATCTCATCTAACAGTATTTTTTATAAAAATAAAAATTAAGACTTGATTGGAAAATCAGTATGAAAGAAATTTGACTAAATGAAAAATTAAGTGTATATAGAGTTTAGTTTCTCTTTGTTGCTCATACTGGAAAATGTGATTAAGAACTGGCTTTTTATAGTTATTCATATTTGTACTTCTTCTCTGAAAGGTTTTAATTACAGAGCATGGTGATCTGGGTAATAGCAGATTTTTAGATCCAAGAAACAAAATTTCCTTTAAGTTTGATCACTTACGGAAAGAAGCAAGTGACCCCCATCCAGAGGAAATAGATGGAAGTTTGAAGTCTTGGAGAGAATCCTGTGACAGTGCTTTAAGAGCCTATGTGAAAGATCATTATTCCAACGGCTTCTGTACTGTTAAGTATCTGTCTGCTTCATTATCAGAGAATGTTTTTATTTCTTACATTTACCTTATCCTATGGAGGCTTTGGTCTACTAAACTTTACTTCTTTTTGTTTATGGTAATTCTGTGCATTTTATAACCAAAATCACTTTTAGAATGTAAATATATGGAAAATTGCTTTTTTAAAAATCCCAATGCATGATAATTTTAAATCTCAAGTTATTCTATTTCACATTTCTCTTGTTTACTCATGATAGATTGCCTTAACCCATCAAAAAAAAGTTTTTAAAGGTCTTTAAGCTAGGTATGGTGGCACATACCTATGATTGCAGGCTTCTTGGAGACTGAGGCAGGAGCATGGAAAGCTCAAGGCAGCCTGGGAAATTTACTGATTTATTAAGAGTTGGTCTCAAAATAAGTTAAAAAAATAAAGTCTGGGGATATAGCCCAGTATGAAGTCCCTGGGCCCCAAGTAAAAGAAAATAAAGGGTTCTTCACTTAGACATAGGAAAAAATGGAAGGGGGAGGAAAAAAAAAAAACTATATATATGAATGATACAGGGAAAACTCTAGTCCCCATGTTTGACTTTTTGGTATTATAGGTATTTTTACACAAAAGTACTTTTATATAGTTTAGGTATTTTTCATGAGATACTCCAGTATTTGAACTAAACATTTTTATAAATTCAAGAGTAACTTTTATATACTACCTCTGGGGCTCTAAAAATGATAAATTTGGTTCTGGTTCTATCATGGTTACTCCTTAATAAAATTATGACACATTACTAAGAAGAGCAGTAATTAGAATTTTAATGTTTTTAGGGTTTTTTGTTTTTCATTTTTATTTTCTTTTTAATTTTTTTAATTTTATTTTAAAAGGGAGTAAAATTAAACACAACAAAACAGAACAGAATGGGACATAAATTTCAAAGCTAGACAACCAGAGATCTTCACTGTCTGTCATATTGTCTCTTGTTTTCTTCCAAATGGTTGTCCTTATCTTTGCATATGGAGAGCTCTTACTAAATAACATAGCCAATCTTTTCACAAGATGTGTAGTTCACTGGCTCCCACTTGCTAGGCAGGGGGGAGGGGGAGGGGGGACATGGGATGGGGGACAAGACGACATGAGATGTCTGATTCTCAGCCCACACGCAGGCAGGATCACAGTTGCCCCTTAGAGACAGGAAGAGTTCCTTGTTCTCTCAGCACCCCAAGTCAACCACACAGTGCAGGTCCTGATGTGCCAGGGTCTCTCTCCTTCAGGTCACTGAAAGTCTGCCACACTCTCAGCCGCCTCCTAGAGAGGGGAAGAGTTCCTTGTTCTCCTGGCACCCTGAGTCAGCTGCACCATGCAAGTCCCCGATGCGCCAGGATCTCTCTCCTTTGGGCTGCTGAAAGTCTGCCACACTCTCAGCCACCCCCCAGAGAGGGAAAGAGCTCCTTGTTCTCCTGGCACCCTGAGTCAACCGCATGGTGCAGGTCCCGAGGCGCCCTGGTGTCTCCCCTGCAGGCCCCCTAAAGTCCGCCATACTCACCTGCTATTTCTTTCTGATGAATTGACCATTCCATTTCCAAAGTTCTGAAATGGCCAACAGACCACAGAAAGAATTCTCTTTAGGCTCCTTTTTGAAACCAGCAGCTACAGCGATCTGCTGGCCTTGCTTCAGGGCCACTGCTTTTGTTTTTTTGAGGCAGAGCCTTGCTATGTAGTCCAGCCAGGCCTTGAATTGTTACCCTGTCTCGAAAAACCAAAACAAAAAAAGAAAATGATGGAATTGCTTTGATGGTATCTACTGTGCACTAGATCATATATCCTTAACTGTCCTATTTGGTAGTATATAACATCATCTCATTATTCCCTATCACATTTTTCATGCAATATCCTCCAGACATTTCCTGTTGACCTCAGATGGACATCTAATCCCCACAAGTTTTATTAAGATTGAGGCTAACATGAGATATTTTTATTTCTCTTCTCTCCACACTCAGATATCCTCCCGTTCTTCTGTTGTACTTGAGTCTGGGGAAGAATGTCCTTATTCTTGATTTCATACCATCCTATGTACTTCAGACATCTTCATGTAATTTCATTTTTCTCTACTGATACATTTTTCAATATGTAGAAAGTCTTATTTCTCCTTTTCTAAAGGGAGATAAGTCTGTCACTTGTAATAACTCTTAAAAGTTATGTATTTTCTTTCATCTCCTCTTTCTACCTTACTGTTTTCTTTCTGTTTTCTCCCTTCTCTACACTTTCTCTCCTGTTCCCCTTTACCACCAAACCAACCAATCAGTATTCTTTTATATTGCTGTCATTGCCACATTAGCTATCAACTTCTAAACCTTTATTAACTAGTCTTCATTCTATAAAGCAGTGATAGCAAACCTTTGACAGCTTTCAGTGGTACATACAGCCTGCTGCAAAACACCTGCTGCAGGTTTGCCGTCACTGCTATATATGAGAAGAGTACTATGAGAAGAGTCTATGAGAAGTCTACTAATGATTTCTAGTCTGTGAGAAGAGTACTAATGATTTCTAAATGTGTGATCCATTATCCTTTTATTGGTCCTTAACTTTGTATGCCATTTCACCATGAGCCAAACTGACTACTTTTAGAAGTGATCTTTTGCTTTGGTTGCTATATCAACACCCTCTAATCTTTCCTACTCTTCTCTAGTCATTTCTTTTCTGCTACCTTTATAAATTCAAATATTTCCAAAGTTGATTTCTCTTTCTTGAAAGCCTATCAGCCATTCAATGTAGAATAACACAGACTGTGTCAAAAACAATGGTTTTAGGTTTTACCTTCGCCATGTATTTTGCGAGTAACCTTAGGAAAGAACTGTGAACTTCAACTTTATCATCTGTATATGATAACAATTTTTTTTACCAGACTGATTAAAGCAAAAGGAAAATTCATAAATACATTTTATAGGGAAAATACATGTTTAAAAAAACCTTACTTTGTAGACTATAAAGCACTATTTGTTTGGTTTTCCTTGGCAATCATTTTTATTCACTTCTCTTATTCTGAGGAAATGTTGGTGTTTCTGACTACTAGGTAGACATCTAGATTTTCCAGTTTGTTAATGACACCACCATCTTTCCAGTTATCCAAATGTGCTAATACTTTGGCTCCTTTCATTTGCAGTGTATTGCTAGAATTTGATTGTACTTCTATATTTTGTATGTGTTCCCTTCCTTCTATTTTCACTGATATAACCCTAGATCATAGCCTAGAAGATTAATTTCATGACTCCCAACCAACCTCCAGCTTTATCTTGTACATCAGTATTATCTTGTACATCAGTATTGATTTTTCTCCCAAAATAATAATTTTGGTCATGTTAGTTTGCTGTTTTTCCATTACCTTACATCTGTTACCTTGTGGCCTGAACCCTCTGTCCTGTTTTTTGTCTCCCCTATTCCATGACATATACACACCCTCTAACCTAAGCAAACTAATTGCCATTTGCCTAACAAGTTCTTGGTTTCCTGCCTGAGGTATTTCTTCATCTTTTTCATTCTCTGCTTACTAGAATATCTCATGTTTTTCTAAGGTCCAACCTAAGTGGCACCTCATTGGTACTGTAAGCCAGGAGCAATATTTCCTTATATATTCCTTGTACAAGGGCCTCTACCAGAACCTAACACATTCTCCTTTGTGTTCATATTTAGAGAAAACAATTTTGTCAGGTTTTTGCTTTGATCAGAGATATAGCGCGCTGCTTTTGTATGGTATGTGTCATTTAGATTAAATGTTTTTCGAGTCTAATTATTTTTTTTCCAATAATAGGTATACGCTAAAACTATAGATGGGCAACAGACTATTATTGCATGTATTGAAAGCCACCAGTTCCAGCCTAAAAATTTCTGGTAAGAAATAGATATGCTGTTCCATTTGTATCTAATGTATATTAGAAAGAAACCCACAGTTGAGGCAGGATTTTTAATCTCTGTTGGGGTAAATTATTTGACTTACAGACTTCAGTTTTCCATCTATAAAGTGAGAAATTTAGACATTATTTTACTGAGTGAGAGCAATTGACTAATGAAATGCACAGTTCAAATTTTGAGTTTTACCTCAGTTAGTAATACTTGAGATAATTATGTAACTCAACAGCCTAACCATCTATTAGAATTAGACGAGCTCCCATTGAACACAGTAGGCATGTTTCTGCTCCATGGGGAACAAAACTAAATGGAAGAAGTCCAAGTAACTTAGAAATGGCTTATGGTTAGGCCACTTGAACCCAAACTTACATTTGAATAGACAGAGCTTTGGGTTTGTCAACTTGTAAATATCCCCTACACTTGCTCTTTTGCAGTTTCTCTGCCTCAGTGGCAGATCTCATTTTTGTGCCTGTTGCTAATTCTGCAGCATTGTGTGTGTTTTAATAGGAATGGTCGTTGGAGGTCTGAATGGAAGTTCACCATCACACCACCTACAGCGCAGGTGGTTGGAGTGCTCAAGATTCAGGTAAGATTCCAACATGTTTATGGATCATGTTTAAAACTCCACATTTTAAAATTAAAATGCAAGCTGGTCTATGTTTTCATATTATAAATAAGGACTAGGGCTGGAGATACAGCTCAGCTGCACAAGCACCAGGTCCTGAGTTAAATTCCAGGTAACAAAAACAAAGGACTAACCTCTATGTAGTTAAAAAGGGAAGCCAATGAAAAGGGAAGCAGAGAATAGAAGAGAACAGAACAGAATTATTCTTCTACAGGGGCAGTACTTGAATAGTTATTCTGGGTTGATGAAAGATAATCATACAGAGTATACTGCTTTTGTTATTTTTTATTATTTTTGTTATTTTTGTGTTTCAAAGATAAAATCTTTCCAGGAATTATCAGATAGTTGCAGGAAATAATACAATAAGTAAGCATTAAGAAGTTAACTATAACTGGCCATAGTGGCACACTCCTGTACTCTCAGCCCTGTAGGAACCTGGGACAGAAAGATCATAAGTTGTAGCCCACCCAAGGCAAACTAACAATTTAGCAAGATCTTTTACAAATTTTTTAAAAGGGCTGGGGATCTAGCTAAATGAGATCCTGTATTCACTCCCCAGTACCCACCCCGAAAAAGTTACTATATACTATATACTAGGATCTTTCATCATATAAGTCTCTGTATTGTGCTTTTTAAATTTTTACTAGTATGTTTGCAGTACAAAATTATTAACTCATCATGGGAAGTTGGTACATGTACATAACGTTTCTTAATTATTCTTTCTTCTCCTTCCTTTCTAGTCTCTTCACCTTAACTCTTAGTTCTAAAGAAAACTACATGAGTGGTTTTCTCATGTTGTTGAATGTTTTGTTTTTGGTTTTAGGGAGTTTTTTGTTTGTTTGATGTTTTGGAATAAATAAAACTAAACTAGATTAAACTAAAACAGTGGAACTAGAGACAGTGGCCAGGTGTCTTACATTATGGAAAGTAATATTTCTAGTATATTTTAATACTGGTATCAAGATAAGACAGGCAGCTGTATTCAGTTAGCTGTTAACTCATTTGTTGCCTGAGTTGAAGTCTTCTAATATCCTAGAAGAGGACTGATTTTGTAAATTCAAGATGACTTAATTTTAAGACTAAGTTCAGATTAAATAGTTATACTGATAAGTGCAAAGATTAGTACCTAATTATACTTATATTCTATTGTATTGTCTTGCTTTAATAATAATTAGCAAAAATTGTCTATATTAATGGAATAACTTAATAAAAGGTATACATTGAGCTGGGTATATGTGGTAGTACATGCATATAATCCCAGCTCTCAAGAACCTGAGGCAGGAAATTCATAAATTTGAGGTCAGCCTGGACTACATAGTTGGACACAGTCTAAAAAGAAAGTATACATGGTAGATACCGTCTGCATTTACTCTTTTCATATACATCTATAGTATCTTGGCCACAGGAATATGCCCAACTCAGGTGAGAGAAGATAAAGGTAAAAATATCAGATTCTCAGCTCTGGAAGTAGCCTTCATGTAGTCCTTGTTTTTGTTTTTGTTTTTTTAATCTGTTGGACAGTTACGATAGTTGAACCCAGGACCTTATTATACTCTTCACTGAGCCATATCCACAGTCCCAAGAGTTAGTAGATAATTATTGCAGTTTTTCTGCCAATATAAAAATAAAGTAGCGCAAGGTCGTGAGTTTGATCCCCAGTACAAAAATAAATAAAGTAGCATGTACATTATAAGGGTGATTATTTCTGTTAAGATATTTATAGCAGACTTGGTATACAGACTTTCAAATACATTTTTTCTCGCATTACTGGAGATTGAATGCTGAAGTGCTATATGGCTGAATTATACCCCAGGCCCTTTTCATTTTGAGACAAGGTCTCATGAAGTTGTCAGGCTGACTTCCAACCCACAGTCCTCCTGCATCAGTAGCCTGACATTTATACATTTATAAGTATAAACTGATAATACTTTGGAGGAAAGCTTACCTCATTTCCATAGTTTTTAAAAAGCCAGAATGAGAATTATTTGGAAAAATAATTAAGGTATTTCACTTTTAATACTGGGTATAATAGCTACCTACTGTCATACCTCATCAAGAGACTGAGGCAGGTTTAAGGCTAGCCTGTGCATCATAGTGAAATTACATGCCCAAAATCCCAAAACTAGTTGTTTGGGTGTGACCCACTATTTTGAATGTCCTTGTTCTTGCCTGATGGAATTATTGCCATGTTTTAGCCTTGTCATTTTTGCCCATATGTTTACAGTTCTATTTTTTGGATGTAAGTATTCCAAGCACTTAAAATTCTTCTGCTTTTCCGGTGTGTGTATATATTTTCCCAGCATTTGGACTCAAACCTAGACCTCATGCAAGCTCTAGGCAAGCTCTACTACTGAGCTGCATTCTCAGTCCTCCAGTCTATTCTTAAGTAGTCTTTCTCTTTTACCTCTTTCAGAAAGCCAAAAGTTGAAATTTCAGGGCTTGAAAGACTGTAAAGTCTTAGTTTCTTTTTCCCAACTGGACAGAGCTCACTAATATGTCCATGTTGAGGAAGACACCTATTTTTGTCCCTTAAACAAGCTGTAGTGAGTTCATGTTGCCTAGGCAAGTCACTTTGTTTCAGATAGGAGCATAGTTCCTGCCTAAAGCTTGGCTGTTTACTTAATTCTTTTTAATGATGTTCCAAACAAATAAATCCTTAATGAGATACTTTCCTTTTTGTCTATATCAAAGTATTTTTTAACTTTTTGGCAAAGCACAGCATTCAGAAATATTTGCATGCTAGATAAAGTTTACGCTGTGGAATTTGACTTAATTCAAATCCTGGCTCCTCCTGTTAGAAGGTATATGAATATGAAGAAGTCTACTTAGATAACATCTCTTATGTTCAAGACCGTGTTCAGATACACTTAAAGGATGCCCTTCTCCTATTTGTATGGCCAATTTGTAGCCATGTTGAGATGATTGAGTCTATCATAAGTTGCCAAAACTTCCTGAGCATCATATGTAATTGATTTGCTACTTTTTTTTTTTTTTTTTTTTTTTTTTTTTTT
>PVJX010008969.1:13828-63163 GCA_004027295.1 Dolichotis patagonum | reverse complement strand
TGTTGAATTGTTATTTCCTGATTCTTTGTTATTTTTAAAAGATCTTGTCTTTCCTGCTCACTGGCTGCAATCTTATCTTCAAGGTCTGAAATTCTGTCTTCACTTTCATTGAGGCGGTTTTTACAGCTTTCAATAGAATTTTTGATTTCCTGTATATCTCTTTGAATCTGCTTTATGCATTCTGTTTGTTTCTTATATTTTTCATTCAGGGATTCTATCTGTTTGCTTTATTCCTCTAATTTTTTAGCTGTGTTTTCACTAGATGCGTTCACTATTTCCTTCACTATTTTTGTCAGTTCTTCTTTTACCTGGGCAAGTATTTCTGATTTGAATTTCTCCATAGCTTTCCCTATTTGCATATTTATTTCATTTGATATCATTTCAGACAGTTCAGGTGTACGGTTTCTTTTTTCTTCTATGTACACAGCTTCTAAGCTTTTTTGGGGAGGACTAGGGCTTTGAGCCTGCCTTTTGGTCTTTCCTTTTGTCATTTTTCTATATTTCCTTGCTTTGAGCAGTGTTCCAAAGCTTTCTCTGCATGTGTGATGAATTTCCTCTTGCATCCTCAGTTCCTGGAGGGGCAGTGGCTCCCCCACAGGCTCTTGGCTTCCTCACAGGGTCCTAACTCCCCTCTGTGGGCTCCTGACTCCCTAAGTTGTACGGTGAATACTGGGTGTGGTCAACCCAGAGCCTGTGGAATCTCAGGCAGGCCAGGCCACCATGCTTTGTCCCAGGCAGGTCTCCAGGAGTTTCCCTGTGAGTGAAGGGTGGGCCTATATGTCCCAAAGAGTCAGGCCAAAATGCTGGTTTCTGCAAAGTTCCCGGTCCCAAACAGACCTGGCCAAGATGCCAGTCTCCACAATATTCCCAATCCAAACAGCCCAGACCTCTCTGTGGGTCCGGTAGGTTCCTGGTCCCAAAGAGTCAGGCCACGATGGTGGTCTCTGTGAGATTTCCTGGGGGTGAAGGACGGGGCTACGTGTCCAGACATACCTGGCCCAGATGCCCATCTCCGGGCAGTTCCCTGCGGATGAAGGGTGAGCCTACCAGTCCCAAACAGTCATGCCGAGATGCTGGTCTGTGCAGACTTTCAATGCAAACAGCACGGGCCACTCTGCAGGTCCCAGTGGTTCAGGTCCCACAGAGTCAGGCCGCAATGCTGGTCTCTGTGAGATTTCCTGGGGGTGAAGGCTTGTGCCTAGATTTTATAACCTGAACAACTAATTCTGAGATAACAATATGCAGTATATTAACTGATGTTTCTTTACTCCTTTTGTCAAATTCTGTATCATTTCTATCTTTTTTCTGTTTTGCTTTTTAAAATAAAGAAAAACAGAATGTAAACCTTGAATGCATATGTTATATTTATGATTTTTGGTGTGAAAGAGAAAAAAATGTGTCTAGAATTTAGAAGTGAAGTTTCTTGGATTTATATCTCAGCTCTATTGTTTACCAGCTGTGGGTTCCTAGGTTGTTCATTAATACATCTTTTCCTTACCTAATAAGCAAAATAAGTAGGAGAATATTGCCTACCAAAATAAGAATGAGAATATTGCATACAAAATTAGCCCATTCATCTACAGAATGTGGGAAATTGTGTGTTACATCGTAAGTGTTCATCAATGTTTTTGTTGTTGTCATTAATGGTGATGGTAAAGATGGCAGGGGAAGTGGAGGTGGTATTAATTGCACAAATCAAGGAATGGGCTTTATATGTGCTGTGAGAATTTCACACATCTGATAAGTGAGAAAAGAGTTATGACAGTTATAACCAAGCTTGTAAAGGAAACATTTAAGGACAAACAGAATAATGACAAATCTGATCTGAATTTTATCTGGACTGATTGCATGACCATGTTTCCATTTGCCAAAGATGAAGTCAGAGAATAACATACATGTTGTGAGGCTAACATCCAAAGAGGCATTTCATGGGATTATCAACAGTAAGTATAAACAATGCTTATCAAACAAGAAAGTGAAGGATTTCACACAGAAAACACTCAGACAATGACTAATTTTACCAAAAAGAAATATCTCTCACTGGCTAAGCTAACATCAGCCTAATTTCTGTATCATCTATCTATCTATCTATCTATCTATCATCTATCTATCTATCTATCTATCTATCATCTAAATTTTTAAATTATAAAGAATTCCAAAAAACCCCACAAAGTTAAAATAACAGATTAAAATACTTGGCTAAAAGAACTCTGTAAATTGTCAATGGTTTAACAAAATGGGTTCACAAAAATTATTAAAAATTCAAACCTAGATGGATATAATATTAGTGTAATATTCCTATAGTTATCAGTTTAAGCATTTATCCCTTTCTTATTAATCAGAAAATTTGTCTTCATGGCTTATATTACCTATAAAGCCAAAATTCTCAAACATGCACCAACTGTTCATCTGAGGAAAATATGATCCAATAACACAATGCACACACGCACACACACACACACACACACACACACACACCAGAAAGTGAATCTCAAAGTAAGGACCAGAGCTCCTCCAAAAGAACCGCAGCTATTCTCAACAGCAGCAAGATCTCAAACTCCTATGATGATACCAGCTGAGTTCATATCAGGAAAACCAGTGTAACACACTTCTCCAGAAGAAGCAACAGCCCATCTTCTGCTCTCCAGTTCTCCTTTTCCTCCTGTTGACAACAATTCTCAGGTGGGCCATCCACACCCAACACCAGGCTGATTCAGTTCAGCTCTGTGCTACAAGCTGACCATTATTTGTTCTACTACACACACACACACACACACACACACACACACACACACAATATTCACACCTGCAATTTTTTAACTCATTTAAGATGGTTTCTAGAGTTAGTAGCACTAAAAAGTGATAGTGAATGCTGCTTATAGTGCTTTGTCAAACAGTAAAGAAATATAGACAACAACACTGTTCAATTGTGGATTTGGGCTTTGGTGAGTGACATAAATACCAGCCTTGGATGAGAACAGGCGTATGTGAGACTAAATTATTGAGTTGCAAAATAACTAAAACCTGTTCAAGAAATTTATTAATGGGTTGCAAATAAACAACTTGCAAGTAACAAAGAATCATATGAAAATGAGGTCAGTGAAAAGAATAATGAACTAACTTGTGTCACCTCTGCTATCATTCAGGTCATTAACTTGAAAGGCAATTGAAAGCTATACAAGTTGTCTATTACCAGAATGCATAAGGACCCAAATGAACAAGAACTCAGATTTTATTTTTCATTTTTTAGTTTAAAAATGAAGAAACCTAATTCTCATTATTAGATATATAATCAAATATTTCTGTTCTTATTAACATCTATAAAATGAACAGGTAATAAAAAGATATTACAAACTTCAGTTCTATAACTCCACAATGCTATATTACAAGCAATAATTTTCTAAAAGCCCAAAGAACACAGGAGATGACCTAATGCTGTATACTCATGTAAGACAATGGGGTATCAAATGATGTATTTCTGACAGCATTTGGCTGACAGTTTGAGAAACAAACCAATTCAAAATAAAGAAAGCAATAACAGGGAAAAAGAATAGAGCACTAATCCCCAACACTAAATTGCTAAACATGTTCTTTATTTGGCAATTTTTGTAGGATTAAGGTTATTGGAAGTGCTGTTACTCAAATCAACTTTAGCTGCAAATAATTTACATAGTCATTATAAAGATAATGAGTGGAAAGAATTCCTTAAATTTTTCTTTGAAAATTAGGAAGATAAATATACTCACTGCTCAGAGTTAGCATGGATATTAAATACTTTATATTAAGCATCCAGCACAGAATCTACAATACAGAGGGCTCCAAAAGTTGCTCCTTTGTCTTCATTGATTAGAGTACTAGAGACATTTGACAGCATGTTAAATACCTAAATACATGCAGTTCACAAAGTCAATGGTGATCTAAAATTTCAACCACTTTGTTTCTCCACTGACTTTGCAGATAGATCTACATTTCCATTATTGTTAAGTATTTAGGAGATCTTTCTGTAACTGAAAAGCTGATAGCAAAGCTTCCTCATTGCTGCTTTCATCTCCTTGTTCCTGAAGGTATAGATAACTGGATTCAGAAATGGAGTGAGAACAGCATCAAAAATAGCAAGAAACTTGTCCAAGTGTGATGAAGGGAAGGGCCAGGTATAGAAGAATATTAGTGGCCCAAAGAATAAAACCACCACATTCACATGTGCTGACAAAGTAGACAGGGCTTTGGATAAACCACCTGACGTGTGTTTCCAAACAGTGACCAGAATGAAGATGTAAGAAATGATCAGTATGAAGAAGGACACAACAGTAATGAGTCCACTGTTGGCTGTAACCATGAATTCCAGTCGATTGGTCTCTGTGCAGGCAAGTTTAGTGAGCTGAGGCAGATCACAGTAAAAGCTGTCCAGTACATTTGGGCACAGAAAGGTAAGTCTATCACAAAAGGTAACTGGGCCAGTGAGTGGATGAGGCCAATGACCCAGGCTGTAGCCACAATTAATAAGCACATTCAAGGGCTCATGATCACCAGGTAGTGCAAATATTTACATATGGCCACGTATCTATCAAAGGCCATCCTATGAGCAGCACCATTTCTGTGCCACCAATCACATGAATAAAGAAGATCTGTGTGATACAGCCACTGAAAGAAATGGTTTTGTTTTTTCTGAAAAGATCATAAATCATTTTGGGAGTTCCAACACAGCAACGTACCAGGTCAAGAAATGAGAGATTGGACAGCAGGAGATACATGGGGGAGTGAAGGCTAGAGTCACAGGTCACAGAGAACACAACGAGGAAGTTTCCCATCAGACTTCCCATGAAGAGCACAGAAGAAAAGAGGAATAGAAGGAGCTGGATTGTCCACAAATTAGAAAGTCCTAGGAAAACAAACCCAAATGCCACAGAATAGTTGGCTCCATTCATTGCCTGAGAGGGCAGAATTGTGCCTAACATTACCTGAAAACGACAGTAAAGAAAATCAAGTTTAGCAGGGAGTCATTAACTATGCATGAAACTGTAAAGAAAAAAAAATTTCCTCACAGATCCAAAACAGCTTGCCATAACCCTTTGAACTCTAGTTGCAAAAAATACACCATAACTCATTATAAGCCATATTTTCTAACTTCCCAAGCTTACTGAAATATTTCAGATTCTGAGAAAAGTTTATGTGAAACTAAATAATGACTCTAAAGAAATGTTATGAGAGGAAACAGAAACGATCCTGATTTTCTTTCAATTTTTATTCCTAAGCCAATGTACCTCCCCAAACCTCAGATATTTCTCATTACTTTTGTACCCTGTTTGATTGCTCCTATGTGTTCTGCCATTGCTCTCATTTATTCTCTCAAGTTAATCTTCATGCTATGTCAATTTTTCAAATGCCATTTATTTTTAATACTTCAATAAATTCACAGAGTCCACTGGGCATTTTAGACATTTGATAAATGTTGATTTTTTTTTTTTAAATTTTCAACACGGAGTTTCACTATGTAGCTCAGGCTGGTTGTGAACTCACTATGTAGAGCAAGCTGACCTTCACTGTTAGCAATCCTCCTACTTTAGTCTGCTGACTTGTAGGATTACAGGTGTTCACCATCATGCCTAGTTTAAATATTGATTAATTGGAGATGATTTTAAATGGCAAATAAATGATATACTAACTATATAATAATATGCTATTTAAATCATGAAAATATAAAAAGGGGAGATTAATGTAAAGAATGGCCTTCTATGTGATATGACATATAAGTACCTGCAAAGAGAAGAAAGGAGGAGATGAGAAAAGATAATGTGGAAACTCTAGAAGTATCCCACTGTAGCATCTCAGTCCAGGTCAGGAAATGCATTATGAATTTTGATCTATGATCACTTAGTAAAGACAAGATCAGAAAAGAGATTTAAGAATGAAAATTCAAACATGAATACAATAAATAAAATGTAGAAAACAAATTTTATATGAGTGATATTGGTAGAAAATTGTCCAAGCCCTGTTAATATTTCATAGTTCATGTAAAAGTAGAGAAACCATTACATTTGGATTCAGAAAAGTAGGACTCAAGTCCTATGGATATTTTACTTAGTTCCTTCTCCTATTTCCTGCACACTCAACTCACTGTTTGAACTTTCAATATTTGTAAAATAAAGGGGCTAAAGCAGGTGATATTACCTAATCCTTCAAAATATCATTTTTACTACTTTATAAAGCAGAATTATTCCAGTATGTAATCAAGTTCACTCTATGATGACATTCTTCTCATTAGACTGTCATTATATTTCCTGTCACATTCCTTCTTTGCAGATAAATATGCTTTGGATTTATAGAAGGCTTTCTCTTCACATTAGTCTCTCCCTTTTCGAATTCTTCTGTTACCACTTTAGCATTTGTTATACATCTTTAATCATTTACTTTGTTTTTAAACATAATCATCCATAATAAACAAACCTTTGCCTTGCCCATTGGACATGGAAAACTTACTGAAGATTTAAAATATTTATTACTGCAAGGTTTCTATGTTTGCACACACACATAAAATATGAGTAATACAAATGTACTATATTTAAAATGTCAAATAATTACTTACATAATATAATTTCTGAGACAAGTGATATTTGTAAATTATCTTGGTCAGGGAAGTTGTCAGAGAATAATCAGAACCTGTACGGCATATTATGACACTGATCTAATTTATGTAAATATACAGCTTCATATTTGAACTTTAAGAATTATCATAACAAAAAATAAAAATAAAAAGAATTATTGTAAGAGGGAAAAACTCAAAGCAACCTGGCAAAGTGATGCATAAGCTATTACAAAGGCAATAACAGCCAAAAGCAAAACAGTAATGACATTGTGCAACAGAACACAACTGATTCTTTACATGTCCTACATTGTTTGACATTTGCAGAAACCCATCAAATTGCTATTAGTAACTCATTTAATTCATACAAATTAAAAACAAGGGGGAAGTAGTGCACCAGCACAGCAGATGGTACAACAGATACTGATACTCTGGTCCATCTCTTACCCAATATGTGGACAATGTCCTGTTTTTCTCCCATTACTTCCCAAAGGTATGATGCCTCCTTTACTCTCTTTCTGGGTGCCCCCTATTCAAATCTCAGCACATCAAGCTGATCTGACTGAGTCAAAAGGCAGATTTGTCAAATGTTCACAAGTGCCCGTGTTTCATAGTCAACATCAAATTCAACCATCATTCATTTTACCTTTTTGACAAAAATGATAGAACACAAACTCAAGCACTATGCTGCACTTCCAAGCACCCGGGTTGAGTTTCCTTACAGCCAGCATCTTGATCCATGTGAGGTCTTTCAGCTTTTGATTAAAAGGAGTTTGTTTTTGTTGTTGTCTAATGAATACAGAAATATAAAGTACTGTCCCCATGTCAAAATAATGAAAAATGAAACCCGCAAATAAGACAAGTGCCTTCTATCACATTTAAACATCAGTTCCTAAACATTCTGCTTCCCTTTTTTTTGGATCTCATCATGGGATAGAAAAGAGTTTGGAAAGAAAGTAATTTCACCTCCTAATTTCATGCTGTATTTCTTCTGATTGTGTTGATTCATACTCATTAAGCTCAGTTGAAGTTCCCTCCAGTCTAATTTCAGTTGCATGATTAAGGTAACATTTTGTTGCTTTCTGTACAAAACAATTATGTCACTGGAAACATCTAATACTGCCGTCTTGAGACCTCAACACTATACTCTAATATCTCTAATCTATTTTTATATTTGTCACCAATTTACCTATTGAAAGTCTTAAGGAATAATTATTTTGAGACAATCACATTTAACCATCTTCTGATTTGAGCTAGCACTATTCTCTGGATACACATTTTAAAAATACTATTATTTAGGGAGATACAGCTAATTGGCACAGAGGGGACATAACTGACCAAACAATACAACAGAGACTTAGGATGGCCAATATGAGCTCATTTGACCCCTTTCCCTAATCTCCCTGCTACTACAAATATATGCCAATAAAAATATTAAAAAATGGAAATGATACAGAATCTCATGCACTCTAATAACAATCTACAGAAAAAAGTTTAATAGCAATGTCAAATAAATAAAGTAAATATTAAAGAAATAAAACTCCTAGACATAACACACTGAGATAGTTTTGTGAAAATTAAGAAAACTGCCAAATGGGTTGTGTATTACATGGCATTAGTGATTTAATAATTTTTTAAACAAAATTATATTTTGAAAATATTTATAAATGCACAATATTGTAGAAGTATTCACAAAAAAGCCAACAAATATATTATTATGGAATATCAATACAGTGTGTTCAGTGGTGTACTCAAGGTCCTGGTTTATGCTATAAAAAATATAATGCATAGAGATTGTGACATAAAATTGTTTTGGTCATAGAAATAAAATAAAAACATGGTCATCTATGCAGAAAAGTCTGAAAATTTATGATAACAAGAAACTCTAATTTAAAATTCTGCAAAGAAAATGATAAAACATATAAGCAACTGTAGCAAGGTTATCAGATATTGTAATACCTTGACACTACATTTTTGCTTAGAATTTCTCTGGCTATTCTCATCAAAGTTAACAAGGTTAATGTACCAGGTTAAAATATAAAAGTTAATCATTTTTCTACATACTTGCAGTGAATAAGTGGAATTTTGAATAAAAGCAGAGTTATACAGGATACAAAATGATAAAATAATAAAAGCAGAGTTACACAGGATACATTAAAACATCAGTATTTTTTCTACACACCAATAATGAAATAACTGAGAAAAATATCAGAAAATAATTCCTCCCATAATGGCTTTAAAAATATTAATGAAATACTTAGGAATCAACCTCATCTAAGAGGCAAAAATACTGAAACATTACAGAACAGGGAAGGGACAAAAGGAAAAAGATACTAGTAGTTGGAAAGATTTCCCATATTCATAGATTGATATAACTAATATCGTTGAAATGGCCATATAACCAAGAGTGATCCACAGATTCAAAACAATCCATAGCAGCACTGGAGATTTACCTCAGTGGTATAAGTGCCTGCCTGGCAAGTGCAAGGTTGTGAGTTCAATCCTTGTACTGTACAGACAGGACAAAGCTGAATATTACAATGTCTGATTTTAAAATATAGTACAAAGCCATAGTATCAATGAAAACATTATTTTGGACAATGCTATTACACTGCACAAAAATAGACATAGATAATAGGTCCAAGTAGAAGATACAAAAGCAAATCCACACAGTTACAACCACCTAACTCTGGACAAAGGAACCAAAAATATATGTTGAGGGAAAGACAAAGTCATCAACAAATGGTGCTGGGAAAACACCATCATACGTAGAATATTGAAATAAGGTGCCTAACTTTTGTCCTATATAAAAATCAGCTCAAAACAGATAAAAAAGTTAGTTATAAAACCCTAAACTATGAAACTGCTTGTCTCAGTTACTCTTATTGTGTTTTTTCTTTTAAATTTTGTTTGTAAAAGAATAAAACTAAACAAAATTAAACAGAATAAAGCCAATCAAAACAAAACAATGAAAGCAATACAGGACTCCAAAACAAGACAATAGGAAATCAACAATGGCTACCACAATGCCTCCTGCCATGCTCAAAATAACCTCCCACAGCACCAGACCCAATAAAATGAAATAAAACACAGCAGAATAAAAGCAATCAAATTGTATTCTGTTTTGTTTGGTCCGATCCCATTATATCCGATGGTATGGGCAGCCATCCTGTAGACAAGAAGATATACCATGGTAGCCACTGTTGACCTCCCACCATAATGCCCTGAAGTCCAGTAAATGTTTTTTCTTTAATTAAAGAGAAAAAATCCCTAACAAAACAAGACAGAAAAAAGGGTAGCAACAATACAGAATTCCAAAGGCAAAAAAAAAAAGAAAAAAAAAAAGAAATCACTACTTGATAAATTACATACTGTCATCTTGGAAATAGTTGTTCAAGTTACAAAATTAAAGCATACAAAGTAGACATTCAAACAGTGAGAGTATCAATAGTTCTGCTTAACGATCTAACAAAAACAGGAATATGGTCATCTACCTTACACACTTAAACATACATGCAGTTATATCCTTTACAACACTTTCTTTTCTGCTCTTTTTTTCAGTAGCAATTACACATTTTAGGTTTTATTACTCCTACAGTTATTACTTTTTACACTAGAGACACAATGTGATATTTATAAATATGATTATTTCACTAATGAGGATAGTCTCAAGTTGTCTCCATTTCCCTATGAAGGCCTCAAGATCATCCTTATTCATAGCTGAGTAATATTCCATTGTATAAAAACACATCTTTTTCATCCATTCTGCGATTGATAGGCATCTTGGTTGTTTCCAAGATTTAGCTATTACAAACTGTGCTGCTATAAACATGGGTTCACATATATCACTGTGACACGACCTTTTCAGTTTACTGGGAAAATACCCACCAGGGGAAAAGCTGGGTTGAATGGAGCTTCCACTCTTAGTCTTGAGAATTCTCCATACTGATTTCCATAGTGGTTGCACCAGTCTACGCTCCCACCAACAGTGGAGCAGTGTTCCTTTTTCCCCACAGCCTCACCATTTGTTATCAGTTGACTTCTTGATGGCAGCTATTCTTTCAGGGGTGAGATGGAATCTCAGTGTTGTTTTAATTTGCCCTTCTCAAATGACCAGTGATGGTGAACATTTCTTCATGTAATTATTTGCCATTAGTATATCTTCATCTGAGAACTGTGTGTTCACCTCACATGCCCATTTTTAGAGAAGGTCTTTGAATTTAAGGAGCTTGATTTTTTTTTAAATCATGTTTTTCTTTTAATAAGGGATTTTACTCAAAAGGAGAGCTTGGAAAATCTCTAGCTTGTTGTGAAAACCAGAAAAGCCAGGGAGCCGCCTGGCTTGGAACAACAGGGGAGGCTGCGGGCGAGGGTCCCCCCCCCTCCAGCGCCCCAGTCTAGCGCAGCACCAGGCACCTCAGCCAGCCTTTGAAATCTGGAGTGGGCTGGGAGTGCTACTTTGACTCGACGAGGAACACGTTAACACAGTGAAATCAAACACAAAAAGTAAACAAATTTTTAGAAATCACTAGGTATATATGTGCATATATATTTATATAATTAGGATTATCAACATTTCAAACTATTAAAAATAAGGTTGCCACTTTACATTTTCAGTACTAGGGTATTATTTTCAGGAGGAAAACAAATGATTCTGCCTGGACTCTGTGGCCACCAACTCCACCTGCGGGAGGCGGAGCAAGTGCCACCTCCTGCCTTCCGCATGAAGTCAGCCTGAGGGCCGCAAAGGCGCAGCTGAGCGTGGGAGGACACTGGGCGCTGGGCCCGCAGGGCCCCCCCCCCCCGCCCCTCTCGCCCTCTGCGATAGCTGTTGGCGCGTGTTCTGCCTCGAAGTAAGATGGCAATCTTAATCAGAGAGCTAGATTTTAAAAATAACTTAAAAAATCATTTGTATATAAAGCAGCAAAAACATATTTTCCTCTCTGGGAAAAGAAAACTGTTAACAAGAACACAGCGTGGAAACGGGACGTCCCCTGGGTCCGGTCGGGGTCTGCTCAGCGCCGCACCGGGGCGCCCTTGCGGCTGTCCCAAGGTTGTTTGGCGTCGCCGACCCCTCCCTCGCTTTCCCCGGGCTGCAGTTCTCCCTCTCGGAGCCCGTCCGGGTCGTGCGCCTCCCGCGGCCGGCCTGCCCGTCCAGGTTCCGCAGCACCAGCGGCAGCCGCGACTGGCCCGCACCCCCCCAGCGTCCAGGGTGCTCTCCTCCTCCTTGGGCAGTGGCGCCCGCGCCGCCCGCTGCTGGCGGAAGCACTTCCGGTGGGCGGCCGCGCTCTGCACGGCGCACTCCAGGGTCTTCTCCCCCGGCCGCAGCTTCACAGCCATCTTCGTGCGGGCGGACAGCTCCGGGCCCTTCAGCGCGGCCTTGTCCTCCTCGACTGTTGTTTTATATGTTTTTAAAAGAAGAGAAGCTCGATCTTAGAGAAACGACCAAAGTTTGACCTCATTTTCCCAGCTGACCGCAAACTCGGAGTTGCCCAGGGTGAAGATTCTATCGGTCGGGCTCTCTCCTAGCTGATGTTGTTTCAGTTCCTCTTCTGTCATGCGGAACACCGCAGGAAAGCCAGCAGCTGAGCAGAGGTGGGCGGCTGGGTGAAATGCAGTGCGAACACGCTGGACGTTGGGATGCCAGCAGGGCCCAGGACCTCGGCCTTCATGGCGGACAGCCCGTCACTCTTACTCACGCCGAGCTTTATTTTCACTGTCATGTGAGTTGTCAAAAAAGAAGCCACTGTGGATCACGAACTCTGCATTTGACCAGGTGCCATAAAAAAATGTAAATCTGCTCCCCTGCCTGGAAGTCCTGCAGGCCGCGCACTCGCAGCGGTCATCCTCCAGGTTGTAACCTGTAGTGATCAGGCCGTTGGTGTGGTTACACATGTCCCACAATGGAATCAGGGCCAGGGTCACCCGGGAGCTGTCCTCCGTGGGGATTTGGTTTTGTCGCGTCATAACAGAAGAGACCGCCCACCTGTAGTCCTCCTATGTGAAGGAATCCTTCAGGGGCAGTTTGCTGGCATGAGGGTGGGTCTGGATGACTTTGCAGAAATAGGCATACTGGCAAGCTGTGTTTTTATACTGGCTGAAGACATCATGGATAGCTTGTGTTGACTGCAGACACCCCACTTCCTCTTCCTCAAAGTAGAGAGGGGTGTCCTATTCACTGGGAAGGGTCTAAATGTAGGGCAGCCAGAAAGAGTTGGGACTGGCTGGCTCACACAGCAGGTGAAAGGCCAGAGCGATGTTTCCCATGGCTTGAAGAATTCGGTCTTGAGAATACAAGGGCCCCAATATTGAATTTTTAGCAGATTCAACAGTCATTAGTAACTTTCATGGCACCCATAACAATAATTCTTCTGCCTTGATGTCTCTTGTTGCTCTCAAACCAAAGCCCTCTTCTTTGAAGTTAACCATTTCAAAACCCTCGACAGAGGCCCCAGTTTCAGAGGCCCATTTCATTAGATCAGGAAAATAATCTCTTTTTCCATCAAAAGTAACAGACAGACCTTTTTGCTTTTTCTGTATTTTCTCCACCAGAGACCGGATCTGCACATACTCTTCCCATTCCTTCCCCGGGCTGGGTGGGGGACTGCTACATTTCTGCAGCAGTTCATTGGTCAGGTTCAGGATTTCTTTCGGAGACTAACCTTCCTCCAGTGAACATGTTTAGCCCCTTTGTCAAATATCAGGAGGCTGAGTGTCTTTGTACTTATACTTTCATCTTCTAATCTGTTCCACTGATCTACAGGTCTTTTTCTTGCTAGTACCATGCTGATTTTATCACTGTGGCTTTGTAGTACAGTTTCAAGTCAGGAATTGAGATGCCTCTTTGCCTTGCCTTTATTGCCCAAAATTGCCTTTGCTATTCTAGGTTTCTTTGGTTTCCAAATGAATTTTAGGAGTGTTTTCTCTAGATCTGTGAGGTATGTCAATGATATTTTGATTGGGATTGCATTAATTCTGTATAACAGTTTAGTTACTATGTTATGTACGGGATGCAATACTTGACAGCTATAATTTTTAAGGATAGATTTATTTTGTTTTTTTACTTCATCAAAAATACAACAATGTCCAAATTTATTCAGCACTTATTACCTGACCAGAATATTTGAAGGGTTTTTAGTTTGGGATTTTTTTAATCTGGAAAAGTACAGTATTGATAGGTGGTCGTCTGGCTCATGCTCACACACACGAGATGAGAGAAAGATGCACAAGACATGTGCATGTCCCCTCCCTGGGTCAACACTGCTGCCTCCTTCTGCCACTCCTGGTGTTGCCTGTGTGCTGCTTCAGCACACAGCCATTGCCATTGGCCATTTAGTAAAAAAAAAACAAAGAAAAAAGAAAAGAAGAGAAGAGGAATATAGTTGTGCACATACACCTGATACTTTATATATAGTAAAGGAATGGGGAGGGGGTAAATGAGAGTAGATCTGGAACCTCTTTTTGTGAAGTGGCAGTTGAGAAGACTGTCACACTAACTATGGCTGATGAAAAGTCCAAGCTAGGACTAGAGACTGAGAACTAGCACTATGTTAGCTCCAAGGTGGTGAGGAAAGATGGTTCTATGGCCTGGTTTAAGATTAAGAGGCATCCAGCACTTAGCAAACTAATGAAAGCCTGCTGTGAATGACAGGGTCTGTCAAAGAGACATATCAGATTTTGATTTGGTGGACAAGAATTAGTGAAACAGACACACCTGCACAGTGGGAGAGAGAGAACAAACATAGAGTTGATGTGTTCCAGCAACAGACAGGAGGTGTCTTCTGAAAAGGGAACCAAAACAATTCTACTCCAGAAGTCTGTTCTTACAGATCATGAACATATTCTCCCTCACAAAACTTCAATTTGGTTCCATCATATTCTGACCACGACAGTATAGTTTTCTCTACTCTTTCATTTACCCCCTCCCCATTCCTTTACTATATATAAAGTATCAGGTGTATGTGCACAACTATATTCCTTTTCTCTTCTTTTCTTTTTTCCTTGTTTTTTGTTTTACTAAATGGCCAACAATACATTTTGACTGATCTCAAATGGAAATGGGCAGAGAAATGTTGGTTTTTGAAAATTAACCCCTTTCTCCATTAGTGGCATATTGACAAACTCTTATCTTCATATTGCAATAAGTTACTCTCACAATTTTAACAGAAAAGACAACAGCATAAAAATCATTGTGCACCTTATTAAATTGGAGAATTTTAATGTTTTCCCCTTATTGTAAAACTAAGAACAATTTTGTAGCTTTCTACATAGCTGTTACATGTAGGGCAATCTGTTCAAGTAGTAATAACTTATTTTTAAAAAATAGATCCCTAGATAGTTTTCTCTTTAATTTAGTTCCCTGTTGTTTAAACTTCTTGCTTAAAATAAATAAGTAAATAAATTTCTTTTTAAAAGATGAATTCCATCAGTATTCTCCCAAAAAACAGTCCCCTCATTTCAAATAGATTTGTGCCATCATTCAAGAAATAAATATTATTCATGAAAGAAAACTTCCAGAGCCACTTCAGCTGCGATTTTGCTCACAGTTTCAGTGATTTTGGCTCAAGGATTTTACTGCCTCCAAAGACAAATCAAGATGGCAGAGTGCTATGAAAGTGGAATGGATGTTCCACCAGTGGACCTAGGAGGCAGATAGTGAAGAGAGAATCCAAGGACAAGGATATACTCTGCTAGGTCATGCCTCAAATGACCTACCACCAATGAGACTCTACTACCTAATAGCACATTCAGCTATGAACTCATCAGGAAATGAATCTATTAATGAGTACATACTCTCTTTGATAAAATCACCATAACAATGATAGAAGAAAAATGTGGAGAAACTGTTAAAGTGATATACACAAGCAAAGACTTCATGAAGAACTACAATTGCACAGGAATTAATAGCAAGAATCAACAAATGCAAGCATCACACTAAAAAATTTCTGCACAGCTCAGAAAGCAATTAACAGAATGAAGGTATAGCATATATGATGGAAGAATATCTGTCAGCTGCTCTCTGACAGAGGATTATATTTAGAATACATTAAAAATTAATCTGAATGCTTTCTTATGTATTATTTTTACAGTGTTGTTTGGTTACTTTCAAACCATCTAACCATGTTTCTATCATATTATCTTTCTAGTTTTTGTTGCTGTTGGTGTTTGTTAGCTTTCATAAAGTAATCAAAATAGTAAGTTTTACATTACTACAAAAAAATTTTAACACAAAAAATCAAATACCCCTGCCAATAAGAAGGCAAATGAACTGAACAAACATTTATCAAAAGAGTATAAATAACAAACAAGAAAATAAAACAAAAATGTTTAATATCACTAACTAGGAGGTAAATGCAAGTCAAAACTACCTCTTACAACAGTCGAATGGTGATCATTAATAATACAAAAATGACAAGATAATAAAAAAAAGGAATAAAGAAAAGTAAACAAAATGTGCTGGTGAGGCTATGTAGGGAATTGAATTCTTCCCTGATGCTGTTAGGAATGTAAGTTAATAAAGTCACTAATGAAATCAGTATGAAGGTTCCTCAAAAAAGCTATAAATAAATAAATAAATGAATAAATAGATAGATAGATAGATAAAATTACACAACTACAAATGTTCTAAACCCAAAGTGGTAACAAAACCAAATCTCATAGAGGATTGAGACCACAGAAAATCTTATCCCTTTCTGGTCAGAATGTACCTTGATATACCCACTTTGAAAATTTAACAATTTCTTTAAAAATTTAATATATTGTTATTATAAAATCAAGCAATCATTTTGTAGTATTACCCAAAGGAGTTGAAAACAGATTTAAAAAAAATTCTGTACATGGATGCACCTTTATTCATAATTACCAAAACTTAGAAGCAACAAAGATATCCTTCCATAGGTGGGTGAATAAACTATTACATTCAGACAAAATATAGTATATCAAAATAAAAGGAGCCAAAATCAGAAGTCTATGTATTTCGTGATTCCAATTAGATGACATTATAAAAGACCAAACTGGAATAAGTATAACCAACTGTGCTTGCAAAACATTGAGGGGTGTTTGGTATGCTGGCACATATCTGTAATCCCAGAACATACAAGGGCAAAGTAGCAGTATCCCTGAGAGTTCAACAACAGCCTAAACTACATAGTGAGACCTTGTCCCCCCCCGAAATAAAAAATTTGAGGATAGGAAGTAATAACCAAGCAAAGCACACAACACACAGGAAGTAAAATTACTGTATGATGCCATAGTAGAACATATGTTGTTATACATTTTTGCATGTGAATGCATCTTATTTCGCACTTGTTGAAATCCACAGAATGGATCCAGGCACCAAAATAGCAGAGTGGTAGGTAGCAGAGAAAGAGCCTCTGGGACTGTTACTGTCCAAACACTGGAATAAAACCATGTGAGGAACAAAGGGAAAAATCATGGGTCCCCTGGACCCAGGAAGGATCTGAATGAAGCATGATTTGAAGCCCACAGAGAGTGAAGAGAGAAACTTCAACAAAGCAGGAGGTAGTTGGCAGCACTTCTCCCTGAGATAGGATTCACTGAACAACAGGAGCGATTCAAACCTGCTGACATATGGTGATTACTGGTGACACCAGAGACCTCCATGGAGAGACACAACTGTGGACAGAGCAGTGGATGTGAAAGACTGCACTAGTTGATGGTGAGTGCTGAGGAAAAGTAACCTTCAACCTAAACTGATGTACTCTTCAATACTATCTTTCAAAACTGATGGAGAAATAAGACTTCCATGTTGAAGAACATCTAAAGAAATTTATGACCACCAAATTGGTACTCCAAACTATTTTGAAGGACTTTCTCAAAAGAGATAGCAAGGAGGACAACTCCATGAAACCCAAAAGAAGGAATCCACCAGACAAGACAAACAATTAAACAGAGGGAGGGGAAAAAAGAGGGGGAGCCAACAACAGGAAAATAACATGACAAAGGTAAGTCAGTACATATCAGTTATGACCATTAATGTTAATGGTCTCAATTTACTAATCAAAAGACACAGGCTGGCAGATTGGATCAAGAAACAAGATGGAACAATATGCTGAATACCAGAAGCACATTTACTTCAAAAAAAATTCAGAGACTAAATGTCAAAAGAAGGAAAACAGTACTCCAAACAAAAGGAACCCAGAAAAAAGCAGGGGTAGCTATTCCATTTGCAGACAAAATGAATTTCAAGCCAAGACTGATTAAAAGAAATTTTTAAAATGTCATTATATCCTTGTAAAGGGAACAATTAAAAAGAAGAGATAACAATCATAAATATATATGCAACAAATACCAGTGTGCCCAACTATATAAAACAATTATTAACGGATGTGAAAAACCAAATAAGTACTAACACAGCTATAATGGGGATCTCAAACCACAATGACAAAAAGTTAAACTAGGCAAAATCAACAATTAAATATTAGAACTGAACCAAAATGTCAAATAAATGAATTTAGTAGATGCCTATGGAGTATTCCAACCCACAACATCAAAATACACATTATCTTAGCTGCATATGGGACCTTCTCCAAAACAGAACACATTCCAGCTCATAGAACATGCTTAAATACATGCAAAGGAATTTAAATTAACCCACATAAATTATCAGACCATAGTGCAATGAAATTGGAAATCAATGGCAAAGAAACTATAAGATCATAACCATGTGGAAATTAAATAAAACCCAGCTGAACAACCAATGAGTCACAGATGAAATTACATAAGAAATTAAATAGTTCCTACAGTTAAATGATAAAGACAATAAAATGTACCAGAACTTATAGGATACAATGAAAGCAGTCCTAAGAGGGAAATTTATAGAAATGAATACTCATATCAGGAAAACAGAAGAAATGCAAATAAATTACTTAATGATGAACCTTAAAATTCTAGAAAAAGAAGAGCAGGTTAAGCTAAAAACTTATATGAAGAAGAAAATTATGAGGATCAGAGCAAAAATTAATGCATTTGAGGCTAAGAAAACAATACAAAAAATCAATAAATCAAAGAGATGGTTCTTTGAAAGATTAAATAAAATTAACAAACTCTTATCCACCCTTATCAAAACAAGGAAAGAAAAGACTCAAATTCATGCAATTAGGATTGAAGAGTGGAATCACAATCAACCCTGCAGAAATCCAGAGATCATCTATATTTACCTTGAGAACTTGTATTCTAATCAGACAGAAAATGCAGAAAAAGTAGGCAGATTCCTGGGTGCATATTAATTACCAAAATTGAATCAACAATATGTAAAGACCCTAAACAAACCAATATCAATCAATGGAATCAAAGATGGAATTAAAAACGTACCAATGAAGAAAAGCCCAATCCCTGAAAGATTCACTGCTGAATTCTACAAGAAATTTAGAGAAGACTTAATACCACTACATCTTAAATTCTTTAATGAAATTGAAAGCTAACTAATACTTCCAAATTTATTTCTCTATACAAGCTTTACTCTGACACCAAAACTGGACAAGGACCAAACTAAGAAAGAGAACTACAGTCCAATCTCCCTAATGAACACAGATGCATAAGTCCTTAGTAAGATACTGCAAATGGAATATTGCAAATCATCATGAAGATTATACACCATGACCAAGTGGAATTCATCCCAGAAATGCAGGGATGTTTCCAGATATGTAAACCAAAAATGTAACACATCATATTAACAGAGCCAAGGACAAAAATCATATGACCATTTCATTAGATACATAAAAAGCTTTTTAAAAAAGTTTAGCACTCATTCTTGATAAAAAAAAACTTATAGAAAATTGGAATAGATAGTCTTTACCTCATTTGACAAAAACTATCTATGACAAACCAACAGCTAACATCATACTAAATGGACAAAACTGAAATCTTTTACTCTGAAGTCAGGAACAAGTCAAGTATGTTTGTGGTCTCCATTCTTATTCAACTTTAGATAAGACAAAGAAATAAAAACAAAAACAATAGGAAATGAAATTAAATTATCATTATTTTAATATCAGATGACATAATACTCTACATAGAAGACTCCAGAAACTCAATTTAAAAATTGCTAGATGTAATAAGCAAGTTGAGTAGCATAGCTGGATACAAAGTCCACACTCAAATATCAACAGCTTTCCTGTACACAAATAAAACATTAACTGAGAGAGAAATTAGGGGAAGAACACATTTCACAATAGCATCTGAAAAAAATGAAATACCTAGGAATCTAATGAAAGATGTAAAAGACCTCTACATTGAAAACTATAGTAATTTGAAAAAGGAGATTGACAAGGATATCAGCAAATGGAAAGATATCTCTCACTCTCTGGTTGGAAGAATCAAGGTACTGAATATAGACATATTTCAAAATCTGTTATAAAGATTTAATGCAATTCCCATCAAAATTCCAACAGCATATCTCACAAAATTTGAGAAAATAATCCTAAAATTCATTTGGAACTAGAAGAGGCCTAGGACAATAAAGGTAATCTTGGGAAACAAAGGCAAGGCAGGAGATATCACAATCCCTGAGTCAAAATTGTACTCTAAAGCTACTGTAACAAAAACAATATGGTACTGGAAAAAGAACAGACCTGATCAATGGAACAGATTAGAAGATACAGAAACATCTCCAGACATATGCAGCCACCTTATGTTTCAGAAATGTTCCAAACACATTCACTAGGAGGAAGACAGCCTCTTTAGTAAATGGTTCTGGAAAAACTGGCTCTGCAGATGCCAGTAAAATTGGATGCATATCTTTAACCATGCACTAAACTACATTGAAATTGATCAAAAATCTAAATATTAAAACAGAAACATTAAATCTATTGGAAGACAGAATATACAAAATCTAGATGTCATCGGTATAGGCAAAGAATTTAATAAATAAAACCTGATCTTACAGGAACTATCACAAAGAATTGACAACTGGGATCTCATCTTATTAAAAACCATTGGCACAGCAAGGGAAGTCAACGGCAAAGTGAAGGGACAACCCGCAACATGGGGAAAACAGTTTTCCAGCTGTTCTGCTGGTGAATTGTAGTATAGGATTACTATTACTATTACTATTGAGAACATATGAAGATTTCAAACAAATCAGACCTCTCAAATTTAAAGACTCAGTCTGAAAATAGACATCTCAGATGAATACAACTTCTCAGATAAAGCAATGAAAATGGCAAAGAAATACATGAAAAAATGTTCTTCATTGTCATCTGAGAGATGCAAATCTAGACAACACTGAGATTACGTCTCACCCCAGAAAAAATGGCTATCATCCAGAAATCAACCAATACCAAACACTTCAGTGGCTTCAGGGGAAAAAGGAACCCTTTTCTGCTGTTGGTGAGAATGTAGAATGGTACAAGCACTGTGGAAATCAGTTTGAATATTCCTCAAAAAACTAACATTTAAGGTCCCATTTGACTGAGTTATTCCCCTTCTCAGTATATTCCAAGACCATTTAAAACATCATACCAGAGTGATACATGTGCACCTATGTTTATAACAGCACAATTTGTAATATCTAGATTTTGGAAACAACGCAAATATCCATTAATCAAGGAATGGATAAAAAAGATGTGATCTTTTTATGCAATGGAGTACTACTTGACCATAAAGAAGGATAACTGGAGACTTTCATAGGCAAATGGATGCAAATAGAAACCATACACATAAGTGAAATAAACCAGATACACATGAGCAAACTTTGTATTGTCTCCCTATTGTGAAAAGCTGAAAGAATGAGTAAGATCCAAAATGTATTCTTGATACTTTAAAATGGGAAGAAACTGTTCAAAATGAAAGAGAAACTGGGAAGAGGAAAGAGAAAAGAAGGAAGGGAAAAGCAGAAAAAGGTATATATATATATATATATATATATATATATATATATATATATATATATAAAATGCTTAATATAGTTATACTAATTTCTTTTAGTTGATTGAAAAAATTTTGTGTTAATATTAGTTGGACAAATAATGCATATATCTTGTAATCTGGTATCTAATTTTAAGATAACAAGATACAATATATTGAACATTGCAAAAGACTTATAAGGTATGAGGAGTCTGATTTTTAATGTATATTTATATGTAGAAAAACAAAGCTGAAACTATGGACTCCATTCTTAATTTGGAAATTTTAGCAATGATCACTTTAATATGATAGAGTTACTCAATGAATTTTATTTTTATACTCTTCTGTGTTGTTATAATCATACTTACATATATAATAAATGTACTGAAATTACTTATATGTATAAAAATTATTTTATATAATTAGTATATAATTAGATCATGAGCACTTAAATTTGCTAAAGTTTTGAAATGTTTACTGATGTGTGGTATTCATCATTTGACATAATACTATACCTATGGTCAAGCCAGTTCTAAAAACAATGAGATTCTAGATCCTTTGGTCTGAACTGTATACTTGTATTAACAAAGATAGTAGATAAAATGCTGGTAGCTTTCCTAGAAGATAGATTATTGACACATATTGGATTTGTAGGCAAATAAAGTCCTTCTACATATTTTAATGAACTATTAGAAAGTCCAGGTATACTCAATATTTCTGAAAAATATTTCAGGTGAAAATAAAGAATTCCATGTGTTTTTCATTCCTGATTTAAAAATATGATTTTTATTTGATGTGTCTTTTAGAGTTCTCTTATTCCATTGTTGTCATATAATTTTTCTTCCACATTTTTCATAGTATTTTAAACATATCTTCCATTTTGTCACACTGATATATTTATTGTTAAATTCCAATGCTCAAATTTGTTAGAAAATAAACACTCAAGATTTATTTTTTTCTTTTGTAGTAAGAAAATAATTTTGAACTTTGTAAAACTATTTAAATTTTCATAAGGTACATATCATTTTTATATTGTAAATTTTTGCATAACTACCTTCTTATGACATATAGTAAAACAATTTTGAAAATAATTTGACATGATATCTAGTGTTTATAACTATGTCTGCAGAGTTTACTAGAGAAACAGATGTAATGCAAGCTACACAAAGGTATAAAATTTACACATTGGTTTACAATGTCCACCCACACAGCCAGGATTATAAGAATAACAAAAAAATCCCTGTGTGCACCCTGGAGATCTGAAGGATCCAGTTGAAGGTATGGAGCTCTGTGTAGTATCTGGTGCAAATCATTATCAGGGAGTAAACAGTGTACATGGGAATGCCGAAAAGTCTGTGCAGGAGTCCTGAACAGTCTCCACCTGAAGGCTGAGGAATCTGCCCTAGAAGCTAGAAGATGACATCCAAGGTGAATGCAAAGACTGGAGATCCTCCAAAGAAACAAGAGCAATCCTTCCTTCTTCATTCCCTTTTATATCATGCTGGGGATAATCCTCCCAAGGGTGGGTCTTCCACACACACAACTACACCGAGCCATTTTAGTTGACTGTTATTTACTCAAATTGACACAATCAATCAATTATTGTAATAACAAAAAAGTATAAATATACTAGATTCACCATTCTACTTTCTTCAAAAAATATTGTAGCAATTGATAGCACTGTTTACTGCAATGCTATCATTGACAAGTTTATATTTGCTTTGAATTTTTTGTTGGTCTTCACTGTAGGTAGATATGCAGAGCTCTTAGCCATCTTTACAGGAAAGACTCACATTTCTGAGTTTATCGGCCCCTAAATTGAGATATACATATACATCTTTGCCACTGACCCTTGATGAAAATATTACCAATATGAACAAATATTCCTACATAGTTTTCCAATTTTCTTTAATATATTTAATTTTTATGTAATCAGAAAAGTGCAATAAAAATAAAATTCTACAAAAATAGGCAAAATCCCTCTGAAAACATTTATAAAGCGTGATTGTTGAAATAGGTGAGATTCCACCAAATTCTGTTATTAATCAATGTATATTTTACAACTCAGTGTGAAAAAAAGTATGACAGATGATGATGCAATTCACTAGGATAGCCCTTACACAGTACAAGCAAGGCCTTAAATTCAATGCCTAGGATGAGAGAGACAGACAGACAGACAGACAGACAGAGACAGAGACAGGGAGAGAGAGTGAGCCAGGTTTCTTTGTTTAGTATCTATTCTGCCAAAGGGAGCATAAGAAAGCAGTTTTCTAAAAGGAAGATAACAAGTTTTTTTTTCTTTTTCTTGTATTTATTTTAAAGAGTATAAAACAGAATAAAATCAATCAAAACAAGTCAGCGTAAGAGATACAGAACTTCAAAACTTTACAAAATCAACAATAGTTAGCATAATACTTCTTGATGTCTTCAAAACAGCTGCAGATAACTTCAGACATAGTAAAAATCAAATAGAATTGTATAGAAACAATTAAAAAAAAGAATGCAATAAAGGACTTCAAAACAAGCTGATAGTAAATTCAAAATCGTTACCATAATGTATCTTGCTGTCTTTGAAATAGCTGCTCCTGCCATCAGATTTGACATAATCAAACAAACAAACAAACAAACAAGACAATAAAGCTCAACCTAGTAAAACAATGGAAATCATATAGGACTTGAAAACAAGACCATAGGAAATCAACAATAGCCATAACACTCAGAAGGAGATCCTCCTGAGATGTCACACTGCATACCACTACCCTCTGAACCTGTGGTCACCACTGGCCCTAGACCTGCAATGTTAGTGAAACAACAAAGCCCCACAGGCATCCAATTGCATTTCATCACCATAGCCACCATCATAGCATGTGTTTCAGATAAGCCAGTTGCTTATGGTGGGGGTGAGGGTTGGTACTTCTTATTTACCAGCCTGCCTGCCAGAAGGAGCTGGGATCCAGCTGCTCCAGTCCAGTGGCAGCCCGCACATGACTCTGATTGCCAGACTGGGCTTGCTTGCTGGTGTGGCCTTGTTCCAAGATAACAGGTTTACTGGAAGTTGTGCATGGAATATCTTCCCTATATAATATTATCATGGATAACCCTGAGATGGAATTGTTAACACATAACTGCAACAACTACACAGAAGAAGTGCCAAACTATCTTTGAATTCAAAGGGTCTAATCTAACATGTTAGCAGAGGTGAAAAAGCTATGCAAGAAATAGGATAGAGTTTTCTAATAATATGAATTTCAGCTTCCAACATTGTTCTCTCAGTCTTACTAGGACTCTTTGCTACTATTAGAATGATGGCCATAGGTCATCCTGGAGCTCATGGAGGTCAGATCAGTTACCTAAACAGTGTAATTCACATGTGAGTAATAGTGTATTCCAATGATACTTCCTTCTATTCATCTGTAAACCCAGTGAAAACAATGAATACCCTACTTGAAGTTATTCTTTTACTAATTATGAATAATGTAATTGTTTAAGCTGAAGGTGCTGGGATGCTCCTATAATCCTCAAATCCTGGTAATTTGCAGCAGAAAGAGAACAAATACAAGTTCATCCTGGACAGTGTAACAATTCAGCAAGACACTGACTCAAAATGATTTTTAATTTAAAATCAGAAAAGAGCCAGGGATGAAGCTCAGTATGAAGACATTGGTTCAATCCCCACTGCCAAATACTACACTACTATTATTACTACCAATAATAACAGTAGTAATAATAAGTGATGTACTTAATCACAAAGAATTAATGCAATGTACTTTTTAAGATGTTTCTCTGTGTCTTTTCATTGGCACATTTGAAATACATTTTTTTAATATCCATACATTCATTTAGTTGAGAAAAATAGTTCACATAAAGTATACTTTCTTGTTTTTATTCATAATTAGTTATGTCCAGGTGTACATGCACTGAAGTGCTCAGGAAGCATAAAAAAAGTTACATACACGGAAATATGCTGTTCAGAATTAGTATCAGAGGGAAAAGTACACAAAGAGGATATTAATGGAAGTTGCGTGTGGTATATACAATTTCAGAAATAAGCATCACTGAAGTCTTCTAGAACAGACTTGACTACAGGAATGAATGCAATGCTCCAAGGCTGATGTAATTTTCACTCGATATTTTCAGAATTCTTAGCACTAGACATCCTCAGGACAATTTGATTAGATCGAAACAGCCTTTGCAGAGAGACTTCACAGTAGATTTTTAAGTTGAATTAAAATAAAAAGATTTATAAAATATTTAAAGAGATTAATTCCCCCACATAATCAATATTAACCTGAATTTCTTGGACTCTGCACTTAAGGGCTCTTTCTCAAAGCCTTGACAAAGAGTCTCTGCATTCCCACCTTTATCTCCTTATTTCTAAATATATAGATGACAAGATTCATAAAAGGAGTGATAATGACATCAAAGATAGCTAAAAATTTGTCTATTGGTAAGGTAGGGAATGGCTACATGTAAAGAATAAAGCAAGGACCAAAGAAGAAAACTACCACAGTGATGTGAGCTGAGAGAGTGGAGAGTGCCTTGGCCAAACCACCTAAAGAGTGTTTCCTAACTGTGACCAAAATGAAGATGTAGGACACAACCAAGATGAAAAAGGTACCCATGGAGATGAAACCACTGTTGGCCATGACCAGGAACTCCAGTTGATAAGTGTTTATACATGCAAGTTTGATAAAATGAGGAAAATTACAATAGAAGCTGTCCATCTTGTTGGTCCCACAGAAGGGTAAGTTCACAACAAAAACCAACTGGACTACAGAGTGGATGAGTCCAGTGGTCCAAGCAACAGGCAGAAGACAAAGGCACATCCTCGGACTCATAATGGTCAGGTAGTGGAGGGGCCTGCAGATGGCAGTGTATCTGTCATAGGCCATGACTATCAGCAGCACCATCTCTGTACCTCCCACAGTGTGGATAAAGAACATCTGAGTGATGCACCCCTTCAAGGAGATGACTTTCTGTTTTCTGAAGAGGTCATAAATCATCTTTGGAGTTGCAATGCTGGACACACCTGTATTGATAAAGGAGAGGCTTGCCAGCAAGAAGTACAATGGGGAATGTAAGTGACGATCTGAGATGATTGTGAGCACAGTGAGGTTTCCAAGCTAACTTGCTACATAAAATATTGTGAGAAACAGGAAAAGGAGAATCTGAATTTCCCAAGAACTCGTCAGTCCCAGCAAGCAAAATTCAGACACCACTGATGATTTCCTCCATCCATCAACTTCCTGTGTAGGGCTCATCCAAAATCTACAGTTCCTTCAAAAACACAGGAGGTAGAAATATATAATTTTATGTTGAAAGAGATATTGTGTTATAGAGTAACAGTACAGAAGTCAAAAATTAACTTACCATTTTTAACAGATACAGTTTGTACATATTAGCCCCACAGTGTCTATCTCTTTATGATCACTTAACCATGGAACTTCAAATTTAGTATGAGCTCTCACATAAGACCAAGAAGGGAGAAATATAAAAAAAAGTGTCCTCTGACTGTAAGGAAATCTGTATCAGGGAGTATAGAGATTTACACTCCCTACTTTTTTGAAAAAAGGGCCAGAGCACAGTAACTTGCTAAAATGGCAGACATTATTTTCTTTTGTCCATCATATGCAGCCACCTTTCTACTCTCTGGAAGGCATTTCTGGAATCATACATCTTACATTTTTACTAGCATGTCTTAAGTTCGCAAGATTTAAAATTACATCACCAGCAAAAAGACAATATTCATATTAAAGTTTTGCTTCTCTCACCTAGTACTAATTAGTATTTTTATGAAACTAAAAGGCCTACTCTAATATTCTTTTTGTCTACAGTATTGTTTTCATGGTTACTGTACTTTTTCCTGTTACACACTGCTCTGTTCTTTTCTTTTGAAATAAGATTATCACTATTTCCCTGACCAGTATGTTCCATTTTGCTTTTTATACTTTTCCAATACTGATTAAGATGTGCTTCTGAGAATAATTTTCTCTACCCTTGCTCTTTTTTTGTTACTACTTATTTACTTTTATTCTTCTGTAAATACTATTTGTTTTTAATTAACTATACCTCCTGAGTCTTCTCATTTCATTTTCTTTCTTGATTTACATCTCATTATATTTACTCATGCACTTTAAGATAGTGTAGTGAACCTAACCTTCCAGCTCAGGTCAGTTTCAAGGATAATCATTTTAAGTTCAGTTCCTGAGTTGTCCAGGACCTGATAAACATTCCTTTACCTGCTAACTTATGCTAATTGAAAATGCTTCTATTCTTTCACATACTTGCAACTAAGAAACTATATTCACATTTTTCTCTACCATGAATTCTGGTCATTTTTTTCTTTTTATTAATCATCCTTCAGGATAGAAGTACCAAAATTGATAACATTAATTTAGTTTTCTCCTAAAAGCTTCCACTCTCCAAAAATTTTCTTAATTTTTGTGGCAAAATGACCACTTTAGAAGAGTGCATAATTTATAGATTAGAAAATAAGGACTCAAGGGCTTGATAAATTTCTAATTCTGCACAGCTAAGTGTTAAATTGAAGCCAAATTGTTGCTATTAACAAATGTAAGTGACTTTTAAAATCTAAAAAGAAATCTGAGCACTTTAACAGTACCTATGCACAGTAAAAAATGTTGATGGCTACTCTCTTCTTTATAGTTTATTCTGTAAATTTGATTTTGTACATCATTCCCTTTAAAACAAAATATTCTAACCTGGGTGTGGCAATCTGCACTCTGAAAGACTGACACAGGAGCACCAGATCTTTGAGAATCCTAACAAGACCAACTTGTGAAAACACAAAAGGACTAGGAAAGCAGTTCAACTCAAAGGCTCTTGGTTCAATACTCAGTATCACAAAAAGAAAGAGAAGGGCAAGTGAAAAGGAAGAGGAGGGGGAGGGGCAAGAGGAAGAAAGAGGAGAGGAACAAGGAGAAGAAACAAAGATTTAAGAACAAGCAGACTCTACTTATGACATATGCCTCATTGATCCACTGTTTAACACACTGACAACCTAAAATCAAACATAGTTTTCAGAGGCCTGAGGATCAGGGTTGTCAAGTGAATTTCACAGCAAGTGAAGTGAGTCTTGGGATTTAATCCCTCATTGGCAGATCCCCTGACACCACTCATCATGATACCATGTGATCCTACTGAAATACTCATTGCTCTAATACATTCCTCTACCTGCCAAAGGCTCTGTAAGTATGTCATTCGCTCACTAATCTAGTCTCCTCCAAGTATTTAGACTCCAGCATTATCCTTCTGAAGTCTCTCTCACATAAACTATTTACACATTGAACCAGTTGTCCAAAAGGAGTTAGGAGGCACTGGCTAATGCAGTTACTTGGGTTTATTGGAATTCAACTCACATCATATTTTCATTTTAGTTATATATGTTCCTGATGTGCTATTTCCCAACTGGTCTATTTTGCTACTTTCTTCCAATTCTCACCCTGTACCTTTCTCACCACACAAAGTGGCATCATCAACTTAGCACTCCATTTCTGAAACATTGCCTGTACCAGATCTTACAGATCTTAGATCCCTAAGGTAGTTACTGGTAATAGCAGAAAACTGGGGTTAACATAGCCTGTTTCAACTGGGCTGCATTAGAATGAGAAAGAAGAGAAAAACACATTAGTCTTCTCTGAGCTCTCAAAATGTTTTAGACAAAAGAATTAAAATGCCAATTCAATTTTCAGGAATGTACACAGAAATTGAAAATATGGCAGGCATTTTTCTCCTATATAAGAATAAAAGGAAATACAGAATAGTAAAATAGAAAAAATACAATAGAAACAATGAAAATATGATGCTGTATCTTCTTCTTGAACACCATCTTCTAATCAAAACTTTAACCACAGTCAAGATCCAGCTTATTGTCTTCTCTAAGAGTCTTCCCAAATTCCACTCACAAGACTCATAGCTACTTATTTCATACTCTTCTTTGTACTTCTCCCTGGAGGCATAGGTAACAAATACCTCAAATAAGAATCAAATTGTGGATTATAATGAAATGCTAAATAATCACTGAGTGATAGTTGGATGCAGATTCACTGTTCAAATCTTGGCTGGGTTAATGTCTAGTGAGTCAAACTGAAATATTCTCTTTAATATGATTTCTGTGATGGTCCTAGTGGTGGGAGCATTTCTCTAGATTCAGGAGGATAACTTCATACTCTGATTAACATCATAAAATTTTCCAAAATGAAGAGTCTCATGTTGTTTTTCTCGAGGTAAATAAATCTAACAAACTTTAATACTAATGAGCAAATGACAGCACCAAGTCTGGAGAATAGTTTGCCCTACCTTCACTGGACTTTCCTGAGAATTATACCTTAGAGTCCACATTGATTTTCACCTAGGGGAAAAAGGACAAAAGGAGAGACAAATAAGCAGCTTCTGTGAATCAAATATGATGATGCCCAGATGAGTTATTAGAAATAAATTTATAACTGGGAATGGTCACATACTCTTGGAATGCCAGATCTTGGAGGACTGAGGCAGGAGGACAGAGGCAGCAATCCTGCCATGAGTTTGAGACCAGCCTGGGCTACATAGAGAGCTTGAGACCAGTCTGAACCACATAGTGAGACCTTTTATCAAAAATCAACAGCAGCTTTCTCTTCCTTCAAAATGAGTCAACAGAAGTAACTGAGAGAAACCCAACTTTTAAAATACTTGGGAAAATGTGGCAGAAGAAAAAATAACCACCTGTGCTAAAGCTAGAGTTTTCATGGAAAAATAGGCTCCTCAATGAGAACACAAACTGTAATAGAGGAACTTGCATAAGAAGAAAGTGTTGATTGCTTGGTTTGAGAAACCACAAAAAGTAAAATTATTTTTTATTTTGACAATTTTTCTGGATGCTTTCTAGTCCCACAAGACTCCAAATGTGGCATTTAAATTACAAACATTTTCTGCTGCAGAGAATGTCATATAAAGTGTTCATTACTGGAGTAGAAGAGGAATTTTTATGTCTTGAGGTTTTCAAGTAAATATACCATTTCCAAAAACATACCCACACTATAATAAAAACAAGAGTCACACACTTTTGTTTCATAGTTCTATGATTTTTCTGTTTTTATAATGTCCATCATTTTTCAAATGTACTTGTCTCATGTTAACTCTAACAAACATTTAAATGAATCAACTCCAACACCACCATTTACTGTCTCAACAACTGATCAGGAAATGTGAGCATGTAGTGGTACACAATGCAGAACACACAGTTAGTACTTGATAAATATTCATTTTAGATATATGTGTGGCTGACTGTAGTGGTTGATTGATTGTGTCAACTTGAGACATTTAGAAGGTTAACTAAGTCAGTTTAGCAACTCTATACTCAAGAGTGTAGAAGACCCACCCTAGGGTAGCTCATCACCTGGAGGTATAAAATGGAAGGAAGAAGAAAGAGTGCATTCCATTGTTTGGAGAAGCTCCAGTCTTTGCCTTTGGTTTGTACCCTGTCTCCTGGCTTCCAGTGTAGACTCTTCAGCTTTCCAGCATAAATTCTTCAGCCTTTTATCGTAGAGCTTTCAGCCTGGTCACAGACCCATCAGCCTGCTGGTGTGACTTGCACGGGACACTGGGGTGAACTCCAGACCTTGGATTGAATCCTTCGGCCTCCAGCATTTAGACACCCTCTGCATGCTTCCTCATCTGACTCTGTGGCTGACCATCGTAAGCCAATCTTTTCATTTCTTAAACATCTGTATATCTCGTGATATTTCTGTTTTCTCTAGTAAACCCTGACTAATACAGATTTTGGTACTGGGAGTGGTCCTAGAGCAACAAAATTATAATAATGGCATTCTTTAATGGTGTTAGAGGTTCCTGGAGTTGGCTCTACAATTTGATGAGACCTGAAGACACCAAGGTCTCCCCTTCTGCTTCTGTGGAATATACTGATAATCCTTGACATGAACTGTTTAAACTAATATGCCTTATAGATCCATTTGAATATCCTAATTCAATCGTGAGATGTCAGAAATGTAGTGATTCTGTACAACACAGTTTTGAATATCTTTGTCAGAGTAGACAATATAATGATGCTGGATGGTTGGTTTTAGCCTCTTTGGACAAACTAACGAAGAAAAAATCCTATCTCCAGAAACAGATAAGAAATTTAAATGTTTTTCAGTGTGTCATGAGTGAAAATCTCCTCTTTTAGCCACAAAGCTGAGATTGTAGAAACCCAAACACAGTCCCTCATAATTTGATTAGTTGAACTACAATTTAAATTTAATGCTCAGCCTCGAAGAGTATCTGAAGCAAGGGTGAGGGCACTGGTCAGAAAAGAATGGGATCCCATGAGTTGGGATGGAAATGTATGGGAGGATCCTGAGGCAATTGAAGATACTGAATTTCTGGATGCTAGTGAAGTTATTTTGCCAGAGGGAGAGATTTCCCCACCTGAAGTGGCAGAGGCATCACCACCTCCACCCCCTGCAGGGTTGGAGTCTCCTAGTATACTTTAGAAAGCTAATCCTGTGTTGACTAAACAGGATTATGCTGATGCTCCTCAGGACCCACCTTCAACACCTGTTTTTTGCCTCCAGGCCCATAACCAGGCTCAAATCACAAAAAGCTCCTAAAGGTGAGATACATAGTGTGACCCATGGTGGGGTTCTCTATACTCCCCCCAAAAGTTGAGTTTTCCAACTCTCTCTCTCTCTCTTTTTTTCTCTCTTTTAGCATTATTAGTACCAGGAATCAAATTGTTGACTGTGCACTTGCAAGGCAGGAGCTTATGCCACTGAGCTAAATACCCAGCTTCTCTTATAGGCAGAGGCCTAACGAGCAAACATGGGACTGGATTTTACAAATGTGGGACAATGGAGGCAAAAGCATACACCTGGATCAGACTGAATTTGTTGACGTGGGCCCATTAAGTAGAGATTCTGAATTTAATGTCATAGCTCGTGGAGTGAGGAAAGTTTATTTGGATGTTTGGCAGAGGTATGGATCAAAAGATGGCCTACTGTGAATGAGTTAGAGATGCCTGATATTCCACAGTTCACTACTGATGAGGGGACTCAGAGGCTCAGGGAAATGGGGGTGCTGGGTGGATCTGTCAAGTTAAACTTAATCTTCCACATTGGGATGATCCAGAAAACATACCCTTCACCAGCACCTTGAGAAACAGATTTGTTATAAACATGTTTATAGCAGCACAATTTGTAACAGCCAGATCTTGGAAACAACCTAAGTGCCCATCAACTGAGGAATGGATAAAAAAGTTGTGGCATTTTTATACAATGGAGTACTACTCAGCTATAAAGAATGATCACATCGAGATATTTATAAATAAATGGACACGACTTGAGACTATTCTCTTAAGTGAAATAAACCAAACTCACAAGGGTAAACACCATATAGTCTCCCTAATATGAGATTTGATAAGAGTATATAAGACTTTATGGTAAGCATGAGTCCCCATCTCATATCTTCGAAGTCTTTCAAAGTTTTAAATCATCAGTTGGAATGGTGTTATCCTGTTTTGTTTGACTATATCATACTTGATGATATGAATAGCTGTTTTGAAGAAAACAAAACATTATGACAGCTATTGCTGATTTAATATCATCCTTCTTAGAAGTCCTACCATGCTTTTTTTGTTCTACTACCATTGGTTCTAACTATCACATTGTGTCTTATTGAAATTTGAATATGTGTGATAGCTCAAACAAATTTTTTTCTTTTTTATCAAAAATGAGATATTATAGTACCCATTGATCATTTTCTATTATTCGGTTCAGAAAGCCCTGTAATTCTTTCACTCTATGCATGGCTTTATACTATTTTGTTATGTTTGATATTATTGTATTTGAAACTATGCTTAACTATAGCAGAGTAAGAGATATGGTGTTAGCTACTGTTGATGTCCGGTTGACTTAATGTAAAGTACTGTGTTGCCTATGTTGTCCTGTTCTGATCTGCTCTGTACTGCCCCCTTTTGTTTTATTCTCTTTCAAATAAAAAAAAAAGAGAAACAGATTTATGAGGGGACCACCAGCATCCCTGAAGGGCCCTGTTACTGCTCTTCTTTGCATGCCAGACCTTACAGTGGGGACCGTGGTTACTCAATTAGGACATTTAAGGGTAATGGGCTTTATTGGGTCCCAGAGTGGCAAAAGTCAAGTGGCAGCACTTAATTGCCAAAAGCAGAGTTCACATACTTACCGTAATGGATAGCAGAAGTGGAACAATGACTAGAATAATCTGACATGTGCAGAGCTCTGGTGTTGGCTGATTAGCCATGGTGTTCCTAGAAGTGAAATAGACAGGAAGCCTACAAAATTTTTACTAGATTTATATAATCAAAAAAAATTTAAGGACAAATGAATAGGACCTTACTTCAAATCATGGTAACAAGAAATCACAGCCCCTCAACCAGTTCCCAGATTTGAGCCAGTTTACAGACCCAGAACCCCTCGATTGATGGGGAGGCCAGGTCCCCTTGGAGAAGGATTCTGATGTCCCAAAAATTTATACTGTTACTCTTTCTCCCATCCTTCCCCAGAGGGACCTAAGGCCTTTTGCCTGAGTGACCGTTCACTGAGGGAAGGGGAATATCAGACATTTTGGGGACTAGTGGACTCTGGTTCTGAACTAACACTGATTGCAGGTGATCCAAAATGTCATTGTGGTCCTCAATAAGAGTAGGAGCCTATCGAGGCCAGGTGACTAATGGAGTTTTAACAAAGGTCCAACTCACAGTGGGTCCAATAGGTTCTAGGATTTTCCCTGTAGTTATTTCCCCTATTCCAGAATGTATAATTGGTGTTGATGTACTGTACCTGGCAGAATCTTCATATTGGTTCCCTAACCTGTAATGTGAGGGTTATTATGGTTGGGAAGGGCAAATGGAAGCCACTAGAGTCACCTTTGCCTGGTAAAATAGTAAACCAGAAGCAGTATCACATTCCTGGAGGGATCCCAGAGATTACTACCACCATCAAGGACTTGAAGGATGCAGGGGTGGTGGTGCCCAGCACATCTTCATTTAATTCATCCTTTTGGCCTGTGCAGAAGAAAGATGGGTCTTAGAGAATGACAGGGGATTGCCATAAACTGAATCAGGTAAATACTCCAATTACAGCTGCAGTACCAGATGTGGTTTCCTTGCTTGAGCCGATTAACACATCTCCTGGTACTTAGTGTACAGCTATCAATTTGGCAAATGCCTTTTTCTCCATACCTATCCATAAGGATCATCAGAAACAATTTGATTTTAGCTAGCAGGGCCAGCAATATATCTTCACTGTCTTACCTCAGGGGTATATTAATTCGCCCTCCCTGTCACAATTTAGTTCGAAGGGATCTTGATCACTTTTCTCTGCCACAGGATATCATACTGGTCCATTATATTGATAATGTTATGCTGATTTGGCCTAGTGAGCATGAGGTAGCACACTGGATTTGTTAGTAAGGCATTTTAGAGCCAGAGGATGGAAAATAAATCCAACAAAAATTCAAAGTCCCTTTACCTCAGTGAAATTTCTATGAGTCCAGTGCTACGGAGCATGTAGAGATATCCCTTTTAAAGTAAGAGATAAATTGTTGTGTGTGGCTTCTCTTATAACTAAAAAGGAGGCACAATGCTTAGTGGTCCTATTTGGATTTTGGAAGCAATGCTTTCCTCATTTAGGTGTCTTACTTGAAAAAGTTTTGCCCTAGAATAAGTTACACGTTATTATGGCACTGGGAGATGGAATCAGAGGATGTTTACCTTGAGATTACTTCCTCCTTACCCTATTACAACTTCATTTTTCCTTTCCCAAGGTGCACAAAAAAAGTTCCAGTCAGCTCCTTGCATGTCATCAATACCCTCCCTAAGCACCAACCCTGGTCAGAGGTTATATGTATAACCCATACTCAATGTTAGGATTAGAGGAACCCAGACTGCCTATGGTCATGGACTCCTCTCCTTGGAATAAAGCCTACTTTTTACTTTATATTTTGCTCTTTTATCATGCCCCAAACACTAACATTACTCTGTCCCACTTACTGAGTGACTTGGAAAGGTGCTCATTTTGAGTGGGGCTCAGAACAGGAAAAGACTGCAATAGGCCAAGGCTGCTGTACAGGCTGCTCTTCCACTGGGGACATATGATCCCTCAATGGTACTCAAGGTGTCAGTAACAAATAAAGATGCTGTTTAGAGTCCCTGGCAGGCCCCCATTGTTAAATTACAGTGGAGGCTTTTAGGATTTTGGAGTAAGGCTCTGCCATCATCTGCAGACAGCTAGTCTCCTTTTGAGAAACAGCTTTTGGCCTGCTACTGGGCTCTAGTGGAAACTGGACACTTGACTATGGGACACCATGTCATTATGCAACCTGAGTTACCTATCATGGCCTGGGTATTATCTGACCCACCAAGTCATAAAGTTGGACATGCATAGCAACAGTCTATCATTAAATGGAAGTAATATATTCACAATCGAGCCAAAGCAAGCCCAGAAGGTATAAGTAAATTACATGAGGAAGTTTCCCAGACACCTATGGCTCCTATACCTGCTATGTTGCCTTTGGTTTCCCAGCATGCACCTATGGCCTTGTGGGGTTTACCATATGATCAGTTGTCAGAGGACGAGAAGGCTAAGGCCTGGTTTACAGATGGCTCTGCATGTTATGCAGGCACCACCCACAAGTGGACAGCTGCATCATGATAGCTCCTTGCTGGGGTATCCTTAAAAGATAGTGGTGAAAGGAAATTGTCACAGTGGGCAGAACCATAAGCAGTGCACTTGGTAGTATATTTTGCCTGGAAGAAGAAATGGCCAGATGTAAGGCTGTATACTGATTCATGGGCTATAGCCAATGGTCTAGCCAGGTGGTCAGGAACTTGGAAGGAACATAAGTGGAAAATTGGTGACAAAGATATTTGGGGAAGAGTTATGTAGATAAACCTTATTATATGGGCAAAGGATGTAAAAATATTTGTTTTCCATGTAAATGCTCACCAAAAGTTAACATCAGCAGAAGATGACTCTAATAATCAAGTGGATAAGATGACTTGTTCTCTGGACAATGGCCAATCTCCTTCAGCCACCCCAGTCATTGCCGAATGGGCCCATGAACAGTGTGGCCATAGTGGCAGGGATGGAGGGTATGCATGGGCTCAGCAACATGGACTCCCACTCACCAAGGCTGATTTGGCTACAGCCACTGCTGAATGCCCAGTATGCCAGCAGCAGGGACCAACACTGAGCCCCTGATATCGCAGCATTTCCTGGGGTGATCAACCTACAACCTGGCAGCAGGTTGATTATATTGGACAACTTCCATCATGGAAGGGACTGTGCTTTGTCTTCATTGGCATAGATACATATTTTGGATAAGGCTTTGTCCTTGCTGCATGTAATGCTTCTACTAAAACTTCCATCTGTGGAATCACAGAATGCCTTATCTATTGTCATGGAATTCCACACAGCATTGCCTCTGACCAAGGGACACATTTTACAGCTAAAGAAGTGAGACAGTGGGCTCATGCTCATGGAATTCACTTGTGCTACCATGTCCCTCACCATCCAGAAGCAGTTGGATTGATAAAAAGATGGAATGGCCTTTTGAAGACTCAGCTGCAATACCAGCTAGGTGGCAACAGTTTGCAGGGCTGGGATATGGTACTTCAACAGGCTGCATATGCTTTAAATCAATGTCCATTATATGGCATTGTGTCTCCCAAGGCCATGATTCATGGGTCCAGGAATCAAGGCGTTGAAGTAGGAATGGTATCACTCTCCATTACCCCTAGTGATCCACTAGCAAAATTTTTGCTTCCTGTCCCATGACTTCATGTTCTGCTGGCCCAGAAGTTTTGGTTCCAGAGAGAGGAAGGCTTATACCAGGAAGCACAATGGTACCATTGAACTGAAAGCTAAGACTTCCCCTTGGTCATTTTGGTCTCCTCATGCCTCTGAGGAAGCAAGCTAAAAAGGCAGTCACCAGTGTTGTCAGGGGCAATTGACCCAGACTACCAAGGGGAATTTAGACTACTACTTCACAGTGGAGGAAAGGAAGAATATAAGTGGAGTGCAGAAGATTCCTTAGGGCACCTTTTAGTATTGCCATGCCCTGTCATTAAGGTTGATATAAAATTACAGAAACCTAATCAAGACAGGGTGACAAGTGGTCCAGAACCTTCAGGAATGAAGGTATATGTCACTCCACTAGGAAAAGAACCGAGACCCGGTGAGGTGCTTACTGAAGGCCAAGGGAATACAGAATGGGTAGTGGAAGAAGGAAGTTCTAAATACCAGCTACAACCCAGTGATCAGTTACAATAAAAGGGGATTATAATTACTATTTCTCCCCAAATATGGTTTTAATGTAACATAATGTTTGACTTAATGTTGTTTTTGGGAATTGTTAAACTTGTGTTATAATGTTAAAGTTAGGGCTGGGGATTTAGCTTAGTGGCTTAAGTGCTAGCCTGGTAAGCACAAGGTCATGAGTTCAATCCCCAGTACCAAAAAAAAATTGTTAAAGTTGTAAACTGATAGCAGTAAGCACCAACCAAAGAAAAGTTATATTGTGTATTCTGGTAGGGGAATTAGTGCATTTCCATTTGTACAAAGGACAGTTATAACATGTTAGGTGCAATTATATGCATGTCTGTGTATCTGGAACTAGTTTCAGGAAATGTGTTTGGTTGTCAAGTTGACAAGGGGTGGGTTGTAGTATTTGATTTATTGTGTCAATTTGAGACATTTAGAAGCTTAACTAAATAGGTTTAGCAACTCTACACCCAAGGTTGTAGAGGACCCACCGTAGGGTAGCTCATCACCTGGAGGTATAAAAGGAAAGGAGGAAGGACAAATGCATTCCATTCCATTCTTTGGAGAAGCTCCAGTCTTTGCCTTTTGTTTGGACTTCATCTCCAGGCTCCCAGTGTAGACTCTTCAGCTTTCCTGCATAGACTCTTCAGCCTTTCATTGTAGAGCCTTCGGCTTTCTGTCACACACCCATCAGCCTGCTGGTATGGACTTAAGATGCTAGGGTGAACTCCAGACCTTGGATTGAATCCTTTGGCCTCTAGCATGTAGACACACTCTGCACACTCCTCATCCAACTCTGTGGCTGATCATCGTAAGCCAATCTTTTCATTTCTTATACATCTGTACATCTCATGTTATTTCTGTTTTCTCTAGTAAACCCTGACTAATACACTCACTTAGAATGGTTATTAGCGAAAAGACAAAAATGGCTAATGCAGGTGATGATGTAAGGAAATGAAACCTCACATAGAGTATTGATAGGATTGTAACTTGATACAGTCCTTATATGGAGCACTAGAGAGGCTCTTCATTAAAGTACAAACAGATCTGCCATGTAACCCAGTTTCCCAGTTATCTGGCTACATGTCCAAGGGAAATTCTGTGGGCATGTCAAGGAGATACCTGTATGTTCACATTTATTGCCACTCTATTCACAGTAGGTAAGATATGCAATAAGCCTAAATCCTATGAATAGATGCAAATATAAGGAAAATGTATTACACATGCACAGTGGAATATTTTTCAACCAAAACAAAGTACAACATCCTGTCATTAATCACAAAGTTAACTGAATTGGAGGACAATTTATTAAGCAAAATAAGTCACATAGAAAGATAAATACTTCACCTTCACTTTCCTATATGAATACAAAAAATGTAAATTTGTATGAAGAATAAACTGGAAAGTACAAGCAGGAAGGAGGATAGAGAGAGTTGACTAACAAACTGCAAAATCTGTAAATTGTATTTTTCTATAGTAAATAATAGTTCACTGTAGCCTACTACACATTTTATAGCAAACTATGAGACGGACTTAGGTAAGAAGAAGAAAGTGTACATTTCCTGGTTTGATCTGTATATGTTGTATATCTTTAGTGAGATGCCCCACTGTACTTCATCAGCGTGTACAATTATTGTCTTCTAATGTAAACTTCTTAAAATTTACCTACATGCTCATAATACATCTGTTCCCCTACTACTCACCTTTTAAGCTCCTCTCCACTATCCCTTATTCCTTTACTCTTGTTTAATAGAAAAAAAATTATAATATCATGTTCTCTGGCTAATTTACCAAACTTTTATATTTACTGGTACGAGTCTGCAGTACATCATGATTATATTCCTGGTAGGGAGTTCATACACGTACAAAACATACCTCAATTCTTTTTTCATCTCCTCATTCTAATCTCTACAACCCTTGGATGTTTCTCTTTTGCAAAAGATCTAGTTTCCAATTTTCTATTATCTATTGTTTATTTTTCTTATTTATATTTTGGGTTTCTCATGCATGAAAAGTTGTATGTTATTTCAGTTTCTGCGTTCAATTTATTTCACTTAACATTGTGGTCTCAAGGTGTATTTATTTTTCTATAAATGACTCAAGTTAATCCCTCTTAGCAGCAAAGTAGTACTCCATTGTGTACAAATACCACACTACCTTTACCCATTCACCTGTCTATACTTATATAAGCTACTCCAAAGATTTAGCTATATTGCCATTATAAACGTGAATGTGTGTATGCTATTGTAACATACATATAATGTCTTTAACTCATTGGGGAAGGTACCTAGACAATATATAGCTGGATTGAATATAATTTTTAGTTTTACTGTTTTGAGGAATCTCCATACTGGTTTCCATAATGGTTTATTAGTTTAGATTCTCATCAACAATGTAGAAGGGTTCACTTTTCCCTGTAGCCTCAGCAACATTTGTTATTATTTGATATTTTTTTTCATACTCATGTTTTCTGGGATAAGATGATCTCAGTGGCCATCTGTATTTTTAATTCCACATAGTGCCAAAAATGTGACATGTGTCTGAGTGACGCCTGTTTAACTTCACATGATGATTTTTAGCTTCATTCATTCCATATAAATAACATTGTTTTGTTCTCCTTTACAACACAATAATACTATATTGTACATACATAAAAGGTAGTTGATAGCTACCTAGGCTAGTTTCATTACTTGGCTATTGCAAACGGTGACATGATAAACAGGTATACAGGCATCTCTATAGTAGGGTGATTTGAATTCCTGCAACTATGTACCAATGTTGTGATACAACTGCATTGTGTGGCTGTTCCTTTTTTAGATTTTTTCAGGAAACTTGCATACTGATTTCCCCAAGAGGAGTACACTTTTCCCTCAGCATCTTCATGAGTATTTAAAGTCTTTTGTTTATTGTGCACAGAGCTACTGTTTTATTATTTTATTTTATTTTATTTTATTTTATTTTATTTTGTTTTGTTTTGTTTTATTCTATTTGTACAAGGTTCTGAACCTAGGACTCTTGCATTAAGTTACAACCTACCCTGCCCCTTTTTAAGACAGGATCTCACTAATTAATAAATTGCCCAGGTTAATGAATTGCCTCGGCCTCCTACAGTTTCAGGATTATAGATAGGACCCACCACGTGCAACTTGTTTTTTTTTTTATGTTTGATGGCAGTCATGCTTACTGCAGTGAGATGGAATCTTAATGCTGGTTTGATTTAAATTTCCCTAGTGGATAAGCTTGTATATTTCTTTTCAGATACTTAGTGGTCATTTTTATGTTTAAGAAGTGTTTAAGAAGTGCTCAATTCATTTGCCCATTTAATGATTGGGTTATTTGATTTTGTTTGTGTTGAAGTTTTTGAGTTCTTGATAATAATTCTCTAACAGAAGAATATCCGGTAGAGATTTTCTGCAATTCTGTAGGTTATCTCTTCACTCTCTTCTTTCTTTAACTCTGCAGAGAATTTTTACTTTAATGCAGTCCTATTGTTGATTCTGTTATTTCTTATGCTATTGGAATCCTGTTTAGGAAGTCAATCTGGAGCTATTACTTAAAATCACATCTTCTTTCAACAACTTGATGGTTTCCATTCTTACATTGATGTTATTAAAACATTTTTATTTGATTTTAGTAGTTTGGAACACATAAGAACTCTGCTTTTAAATATGTGCCTGTGGATGTCTTGTTAACCAGGCACCATTTTGTTAAATAGGCTCACTTTTCTCCAGTATCTGACATGTTTGTCCAAAAAGAGAGGTTTGTAGCCATATGAGGCACATTTTTGTGTCTTCCCTACAAGACTATTGGTGTACACATTTGTTTTGGGATTGATACCATATTGTTTGTATGGCTATAGATTTGTAGTATAATTTGAATTTGGGCATTATGATGCTTTCACTGTTAGTGTTTATTTCTAAGGACTGTTTTTGAAATTCTGGATCTTTTGTGTTTCCATATGAATTTTATGGTTTTTTTCTACTGTGAAGAATGTCACTGAAATTTTCACAGAAAATGCTTGAATCCATAGATCATTTATGATAACATGACCATATAAGAAATATTAGTTCTATTGACATGAGGATAAAGGAAGTCTTTCCATGTGTTAGTGTCTTCAATTCCTTCATGATTCTGTAACGTTCAATATAAGGGCACTTTGCTTTTATAGCTAGGTTGATTCATAGGTATTTAATTTTATTAAACTACTGTGAATAGAATTGGTTTCCTAATATTTTATTTGTAGCTTCATTACCGGTATGTATGAACACTTGATGTTTATGTATTGTTATTTTCTATACTACCCCATTGTTAAATATATCGGATCTGAATGTGTTCTGGTCAAGTCTTAAGGTTCTTCTGTATGAAGAATAACATTATCTGCAAATAAAGACAATTTCATTCTCCATTCTATATTTTCACACCTTTGTTTGTCTTGCTTAGTAGCCACAGATAAAGTTTCAGGCATTATTTTGACAAAGAATGATGAAAATGGATATTCTTTCATTCATTTAAAATTCCTAATTTTAGAAAAAAATCTTTATATTTTCCCAGTTCAGTACATTAACTAAAACTTTGTAATCTATGAACTTCATGGATTTGAGGAAATATCTTTCCAAATATATTTTCTTCTAAGCTTTTATCATGGAGTTGAATTCTCTGTCTTTTTCTAGAACACCTAAACATATAACGTGATTTTTTTATTCTTGGTTCTATTTATATTGTGTTACATTTATTGATTGACACATGTTGAATTGAGCCAGGCATAATGGCACAGGCCTGTAATCCTAGCACTTAGGAAACTGAAGCAGGAACATCTCCATGTATTTGAGACCAGTTAGCTACAGAACTGAGTTCCAGGCTAATCAAGTGTACTTGGAGGAGTAAATCTGAAAGGGAAGCAAGATTTTAAAAAAGGAATTTAGAAATATCAAAGTATGTGGACAAACACCACTTGATGAATATAAACACAAAGAACTACAACCATATATTAAGGAATTTAAAAAATAAAAACAGGTCATAGGAAGATAGCTCCAATAGCTGTTAAATGATGCAAAAGCTAATTTAAGAATAATTGGAATTGGGCCAGGGACATAGCTCAGTGACATGGCACTTGCCTAGCAAGTGCAAAGTCATGAGTTTGATTTCTGGAATCAAAAAAAGAGTAGTTGGAATTACAGGAAAATTACAAGCTGGCACAGTGGCTTAAAAATATATTTAAGGAAATTATAGAAATTGCATCCAAAAACAAAAGAACACAAAATCTTCTCAACAGCTAAAGACTTTTCATGAAAATAGGCCACATAATTGCCAACAAAGTATGCTTAAGTCAATACAAAAGTATCAATTTTACCCCCAAGCTTTTGATCAGATCATAAGGCAATAAAACTAGAAATCAATGAAAAAAATCTACAAAATTATGCAAATACATAGATATCAAACAGTACACTCTTGAATAATCAGTGGGTCACAGAAGAAAGAAAGGAAGGAATAAATTACACATTCTAAAAATAAAATGATACTGTCACTACAGCATACAATAATATATGGAGCTACATGGACAGATTAGAGGGACATACAAAAAATAAACATGGCAACCATCACAAAAACTACAGCAGGTATCCAGAAGACTCTTAGCAACTACTTCAGAAACCTATGTTCCGGTGAACTGTAAAAGCCAAAAGACATGTATTTCTAGATACATATAAATTACCAAACACAAACCAAGAGTATATAAAAACTCTGGAAAATCTCATAACTCAGAAAGAGATTAAAGCAGTAATCTAAAATGTTCTACCAATTAAGAAAAGCTCAGAGCCTAAATGATTCACAGTTGAAATCAACAAAAAATTCAGGAAAGATCCATTGCAATTCTCCTCAAAATTGTAAATGAAATTGAAAGGCAGGACTACTTTCAATGTCATTTCTAGTAGGTAGAATTACCCTGATTCAATATATTGAATTATAAACAAAACTGCAACAACTCTCTGTAATAAACATAGGCTCAAATACCTTCAACAAGAAATTTGGAAAGGCAATTCAACAAATCATCCAAAGACATACACCTTGACCAAGTAAGCTTCAGCTCAGATATGTAAGGATCATTTGATACATACTAATCAATACATATGACAAATTAAAAAATGTAAGGACAAAACTCATGTCATCCCAATCAATGCAATATAAAAAGGCTTGAACAAAATCAAGCATTCATTTCTGGATAAAAAAATGTAAAGAAGAGCCCCTTCTACTTCACCCTGAAGAGTTCTGTTGCCAGCAGGATCTTTTTCAGCACCTCCTCTTTTTCCCAGAGATCTAGGAGCAGTGGGATCATTTGTTGCCATTCATCCCCATCTCTGAAGACCTCTGCATGCAGGGAACATTGGGCACTGCTTCCCAACACACCAGAGACCTCAGCAGCCCACAGATCTTCAGGAACCCTATCTACCACCTACAGAACTCTGGTGGGCTGGTTCTAGCTTCAGAAACCCCTCACCACACAGAGGACCTCAACAGGCCTGTGACAGTACAGTGAATTTCCTCCTCAAATAGAGGACCTCAGTGGGTAAACATGAGCAGTAGGAAATGATCCAACTTCCCCTAACCACAGCTGCAGGACTTTGGTAAGACTGACAAGAGGCTAGGTGAATCCTTCTTCCACACAGATAACACCAAGTGGAGTCAGGACAGCACCAACAAGGCCTCCTCCAAACTGGAGGAACTTGAAAGAGCCTAGAAGACAGTAACACAGTAGGGTTAGTTGAGGCACACAATATAACCAGATAAATCTGGCAGCCTGGAACAAACTAAAGTGATAATAACAGTAGGAGTTAAAAGTTGGGTTACATCAATACTGCTAGGCTAGTCAGCCTAGTAAAATATAAGATTCACCCAACACACCTTGCAAGAGGAAGTCAGGTAACTGGCCCATCCTCTTCATTTGGGGACCCACCAAATGGACAAACATCACTCATAAGTAGGACACTAAGACACAAATAATGCTTAGTTGAGACTAGTGGGAAGTGAAAATGACAAAACAAAAAGCAAACTACAATCTCAAACATCCAGTCCTAGAGGAAAAGTATAGGTGACATTGAAATAAAGGACATTAGAAGTCATATACCTGAAATCTCTCAAAAAATAGCAACTGAAATAAAGAAATAAATCCATGAAGTTATAGAGACAATCTGATTAGAAATAATCTCTCAGATAAAGAAAGAAATGTCAACATTAATCAAGGAATTGCTCAGCATAGCTAGAGAAGACATAGATGGGAAAAAATGTACAGGAGCATGGTAAAATGATGGAAATCTTGAATGAGCAATTTAGGAAACAAATAGAGTGCATGAAACAAATTAAAACAGATATCCAGGAAATAAAATCTCTACTGAAAGTTGACCAAACCATTTGAAAGAAGCTGAGGTTAGGCTTTCAGACCTTGAGGACAGGATTGAAGCTAGTGATCATGAAAGGAAAGATCCTTTAAAAATAACAAGACAGCATGAAATGACAATTCACCAGCTTCAAGATGATGCCAAGAGATGCATTATAAGACTACAAGGCATCAACAAACATGTAGGAGTCAACACAAATGACATCAGTAAACTATCTGAAGAAGTAATAGCTGAAAATTTCCCAACATGTGTAAAGAATCAGAGATACAGATAAATCAGGCATACAGACTGCCAAACATTCATAACCAAAATAATAACCAGGCACATAAAAATTAAGATCCCAGAAATTCAGCATAGAAACAGAGTCTTAAAATCTGCTAGAGAAAAGACACAACTCTTCTATCAAGGAAAACCTATTAGAATTACTGCAGACTTCTCAGTACAAATCCTCAAGTTAAGATGAGCTGGAAGTGAAAGGTTTCAAGCCCTGAAACAAAACAACTTTCAACCCAGATTGTTGTACCCTGAAAAACTTTCTTTGAAAATTAATGGAGAAATAAGATACTTCCATGACAAAGAACAAATGAAGAAATTCATGTCCAACAAATCAACCCTAGAAAGAGTACTGAAAATCACAACTACATAGAAAAAAATGACTACAACTTCCAGAACAAAAACAGAAACAAGCCACCAAAATTGGCAGGACAAGCAATTAAACAAGGAGAAAAGTAATAAACCATCAACAGGAAAGTAACATAACAAAGTTGAGCCAGTACTTATCAGTTATATCTATCACAATGTAAATGGCCTCAATTCACTGAATAAAAGATGTAAGTAGACAGAATGGATCAAGAAACAGAACCCATCAGCCATTCTGGGAGTTGAAGAATATAACAAGAAGATAACTAGCCAGCCTTTCTGGTAAGCCATGCAAGCTGCACAGCTCCCAGGAAGAGAAAAGTCAGTGCCTCCTGAGAATCGGTCATGCTGAAACTTGGAGGATCCAATAAGCAGTCAAGTAGCCAGCCTTTCTGGTAAGCCATGCATGCAGCACACATTCCAGGGGCAAAAAAGTCAATGCCTCCCATGTGTGTACAGGCACGTGAGCTAAGACGCACCGATCACCAGAAAGAACCCACTGGTTTGGAGGTCAGGCTGAGTTGATAGCAACTAAAGTACATAATATAACCAAATGCTTGCATTTTCTGGTTTATTTTCCAAGCCTGGGGCCAGCAATCTGAGCATCTCTTGGGAGGATGACAGCATGCAATATAGCAAATTATGGGAGTTTTTCTTCTATCTTGTCTTTGAAATCCAATAGGGTTCTCACTGATTTGGTATATTCTCCTTGTTTTCATTTATTCAGTATTCTATTTTCATAGGTTTTATTCTATTGTATTTTTGGTTTAATTTTGTTATATCTGACAGAATGGACAACTATTGTGAAGATAACCAGATATATTATGGTTGTTATTTTATTTTCTTAGGTTCCTTCTTTGAATTCCTGTACCAATTTTGCTGTATTGTTTTGATTGGCTTTCTTCTGCTTTGTTTTATTGAATTTTACTATCTTTAAATAAAAAATTAAGAAACATCATCCAACAATATGCTGTATATAGAAAACACATCTGACTCGAAAGGAAACTCATAGATTAAAAGAAAAATGATAGAAAACAATATTCCTTGCTGCTGGAACCCTGAACAAAAGCAGAGGTAGCTATTCTGTTTGCAGACAATATAAACTTCAAACCAAAAATGACCAAAAGACATGAAGAAGGTGCTACATACTTCTTAGAGGAATAATTCAAAAGGAACAGCTAAGAATCATAAATGGGTATGCACCAAATACAGGATTACCCAACTATAAAAGACAAACACTAATACACATGAAAAACCAAATGTGCAATAACACAATTGTATTAGAGGAGCTTAATACCCCATTGTCAGAAAGAGATAGATCAACTAGACAAAAATCTGGAAAAGAAATAACAGATCTGAATCAAACCTATAAGCAAATGGACCTAGTAGATGTTTACAGTGTTACACCCAACCGTATCAAAATACACATTCTTCTCAGCTGTTAATGGAAGATTCTCCAAAATAGACTATATATTAGCCCATAGGACATGCTTAAGTAATTTCAAAGGGATTGAACTTATCCCACACATATTATCTGACCATAGTGCACTGAAATTGGAAATTAATGGCAAAAGAAATTGAAAAACCTGCATAAATACATGGATATTAAATAACAACCTCCTGAACAATCAATGGGTTACAGGTGACATTAAAGAAGAAATGAAGCAACACTTACAATTCAATGAAAATGCAGATAAAATGTACCAAAACCTGTGGGACATAATGAAAGTGGTCTTGAAAGGAAAATATATAGGAATGAATTGTCACATCAGGAAAACAGAATGAGCACAAATAAACAATCTAAAGCTACATCTCAAGCTTCTAGAAAAAGAACAATGAGTTGAGCATAAAGCTCATAGAAGAAAGAAAATTATAAATATCACAGCAGAAATTAATGAAATTGAGGAGGAGACAAGATGGCAGACTGGTAGGTAGCAGGAGAGAGACCCTCTCTGAGAGAGACAGCTCAAATGCCAGAATAAAACACCCTGGACAGACCCAAACAGAGAGAGATAGACTCTCACAACCCATAAAGAAACTAAAGTGCAAAAACCCATTCAAATATGAGGTCCTGGGGCTACTATTAGTGAAGATAAGATCAGCGAGCACAGCACCCTCCTAGAGAGCCTGAATTCCGCCCAACCTGAACAAGCGATCCATGCCGAAGCGACTGGCTTGAGCCACTGGAGTGTGAAGCTGAACAGCCCTGTGTGCAGTTCACCAGGACCGGCTCTGCACACAACCCACCCAGAGACAACGTGAATTCCCACCACAACCACACTGAAGTTGGAGGTCGGGGAGTCCAGCAGTTCTCAGGGATGTGGTGAGTGATGGGAATAAGACCCTCCCACGGGAAAGGGGAAACTGACTGGACGACATGTTGGATTTGGGCAGGAGAGCCCTAACTCCATGAGGAAGTGGCTTCAGCTGGTTGCTCCCCTCGCCGAGCAGATTGGTGGAATCTGCTTGGACTAGGCCATGGCCCTGGTGGGGACCCAGTTACTTCCCTGAGATCAGTGCACACTGATGCAGGGAAGGCCTGCAAAGGTCGACTGGCCCAGAAGGGAGGAGCTAGTGCACACTGCCCATGGGTGAACTCTAATCTCTGATAACCTATTGAAGAGGGCTAAAGCTACTAGCCTGCGCCCTCTAGAGGAGCCTTAAACAACAAGAAAAGGGTCTGGGAATTACACTGTACACCTGTATGGAAGGAACCAAATCCTGACGAAAGGGAGAAATAAGAAAACACTCCCAGCCCCCAACCCTGAGAACATAGATCCAGGAGAGGTAAATACAAAAGATATTGAGGGCAGCAAAAATGCAACATCAAACACAGCATTAGCGGACATAAAGAGATATCTTCAGGACCTCATAAGTGGGACCAAAACTGAAATATTAATTCAAATTAAACAAGAGATAAGTAGATTAATAAAAGAAGGGCTAGGCACCTCTCAAGAAGACACAGACAGAAGAATGGAGGAACACAAATGGAGAGAAAAATTTAATGAAGAGTTCAGGAAAAACCTAGAATTTATAAGCAGATTCAAAGGGATTATCAGGAAACTAAAGATTTGATAGAAAGTTGGCAAAACTGCTTGAAAGAAACCAAAGATAGACTATCAAAAATTGAACACAGGCTTGCAATGTGGGGTCATGAAAGGGAAGATCTCTTAAAAATAACAAGGGAGCAGGCAGTAAAGATACAAAGACTGGAAGATGACAAGAGGATCTATAACTTAAGAATAAAGTATGTGAATGAAGAAGCAAGACTCAAACCAGAGGAATTACAAAGGCTATTCACAGCAATTATTAAAGAAAATTTCCCAAGCATAGAAAAAAGAAATGATATGCAGAGGTATGAACCATACAGAACTCCAGCCACCTACAACCCAAACAGAGCTACACCCAGACACATAATAATCAAGATCCCAGAAATTCAATATAAGAACAGAATATTAAAAGCCATCAGAGAAAAGAAACAGATCACCTATAAAGGAAAACCCATCAAAATCATGGCAGACTTCTCAACACAGACCATCAGGTCAAGAAGAGCTTGGAGTAA
>PVJX010008969.1:0-13728 GCA_004027295.1 Dolichotis patagonum | reverse complement strand
ACCCAGATTGATGTATCCTGCAAAACTCTCTCTAGAAATTAATGGAGAAAAAAGATGCTTCCATGACAAAGAGGAGCTAGGAGAATTTGTGACCACCAGTCCAACCCTACAAAAAATACTGAAGGACATTCTAGGGAGAGAGAACAAGAATACAAGCATTTCAGGAACAGTGGCAGAGAGGCCTCAGTTAACAAGGCAGACAGTGGAGTGGAAGAGAAAAATAGACTATCAATGGCAGAAAAATAGAATAGCAGAAATGAGGCAGAGAAGATTGGCTATAATCTCTAGTATAGAGGGCCTTGAAATACCAACAGAGAGAAACACAGGCAGAGTAGATCAGGAGATAGGGTCCATTGAGTTGCTCTATATAGGGAGGCAGTGGGACCCAAAACAAGCAGTGTACCCCATGGGAGTGAAAGGGGAGGAATTGTCTAAAAAAGGGAGGCAGAGGATATTGTTACTAGGGTAACAAGATTTAAAATTTACATTATTCTCACCACTCTTCTTGGATGGATTACGTGCTGTTGCAGTTTGTCTACTTATGCTAGACTTGAGGACATGGTCAGCTATCCCAAAAATAAGAGGACATATTATGATAATCATCCCTAATTCTCCTATCAACTTAACCTGAAGCACTTTATAAATTACACTGTCTTATTATGACTGATCTTATTTGAATCTGGTTTGTTAGATTGCTACTTTGCATTGACTGATTTTATTGAAATCTGTTATGATGGATAGCATCAAGTCTAAGAGTATGGGCAACTACACTGAAGATGACAAGATTCACTAAGATACCCATTCTGGTTTGACTATTACTTGCTTTTGAAGTCTTATAATGTCTCCAATGCTTTGTTTTTATTAATGAGACATCATGGTAATCATTGTAGATCACTTTGTATTATGGTTTTATGTGACTTTTTTGCCTCATGATTTTCTAGGAATTGTTTTGTTTTATCTTGCTTTGTTTTGTTTTTCCCACTAATACAGAATTGATAGATATACATGTAGAGACTCATGCATGTGTAGAACTTATAAACAGTTTACGAGAACCAACTATATAACACATGTTGAAATGAACAACTACTTTGAAGAAAAAGAGACACTACAATAGCCAGTGCTGATTCCATAATGTCATGATGTGAAGTCCAGCAAAACTATCACTTTTTGTTCAAAGTGATCTTAGCTTGCTTTGCCTTATTTAAGTTCAACACACATTAAGGTATGGACAGCTGTTTTGAGGAGAATGAGAGACACTATGCCAGCCATTCTTGGCTTCCCTAATGTCTGGTCTTGAAGACTTGAAATGCCCTCCTCCTCCTGCTCAGATCAATTCCATACTAGGTTGTTTCATGTGAATTCCCTGTATGTGACAATATGGACAACTCTTTGGAAGAAAACAAGAGTCAATATGATAGAGAGTGAATATCTCCAATTGTCTAGTTTTGAAATTTTTGTCTCTTACATTGCTTTCTTGTGATCCGCTTTGCTCTGTTTTGTTGTGTTTAATTTTACCCTATTAATATAATTGCATCTATATTTGAGTGGGTAAGATGGATAACCATATTGCTGTTTTTGTCAGATCATGGGGCAGAACTGTTAACAGTCTCACTGTTTGAATGTCTACTTTACATGTTTTAACTTTGTAATGTGAACAACTATTTCCAAGAAGTCAGTATGTAATCAGTCAAATAATAATTTCTTAGGTTTTATTGTTGTTGTACTTTTCCTCTTTTCCTTGGAATACTGTATTGTCGCTACCCTTTATTCTGTTTTATTTTGTTTTGTTTGTCTTTAAATAAAATTATAAAAAAAGAAATTAATGAAATTGAGACTAAGAAAACAATACAAAAAACTAATGAATCAAAGAGCCGGTTCTTTGAGAGAATAAACAAAACTGATAGACATCTAGCCAATCTTATCAACAAGAAGAAAGGAAAAAATTCAAATTCATGCAATAAGGAATGAAAAGGGTGAAACTACTACAGATTCCATGGAAATTCATTAGATCATGAATATCTACTTTGAAAATCTCTACTCACATAATGTGGAAAAGTGCAGAAGAAATGTGCAGATTTCTAGAAATATATGAATTACCAAAGTTGAATCAAGAAGATATAACAGTCTTGATGTAGTCAGTATCAGCTATTGAAATTGAAAATGCAATTAAAAACTTACCAATGAAGAAAAGCACAAGTCCTCATGGATTCATGGATAAATTGTATAAGAAATTTAGATAAGATTTATTGCAAATACTCTGCAAACTTTTCAATGAAATTGAAAAGGAAGCAATTCTTCCTAACTCGTTCCTGGAGGCAAATATAACTCTGATGCCAAAAGCAGAGAAAGACCCAACCAAAAGGAGAATTATATGCCAATCCCCCTAATAAACATTGATCCAAAAATTCTCAGTAAACTACTGGCATGTAGAATGCAGCAATTCATCAAAAAGTGAGATTTGTCCCAAGGATGCAGGGATGGTTTCACATATACATTCAATAAATGTAATACACCACATCAACAGAGTCAAAGACAAAATTCACATGATCATCTCAATAAATTCAGAAAAACCTTTAGACAAAAGCCAACACTTGTTCATTATATAAAAAAAAACCCTACAGAAACTTGTAACAGATGGTATCCACCTCAATCTTAAAAAAGCAATCTATGAAAAACCAGCAGCCAACACACACTAAATGGACAAAAACTGAATCCTTTCACTCTAAAATCAGGAACAACACAAAGATGTCCACTATCACCACTCTTATTAAATGTAGTTCTCGGATTGTTAGGCAAAGCAACTAGACAAGAGAGAGAAATAGAAGGAATAAAGATAGGAAAAGAAGAAATTATCACTATTTGGAGACCACATGATATGCTACATAGAAGATCCCAAACATTATCAAAGAGCTACTAGAGTTGAAAAGCAAATTTATCACTGTAGCTGGATACAAAGTCAATACTCAAAACTCAGTAGCATTTCTGTACACAAAAACACACTCACTGAGAGAAATTATGGAAATAACACCTTTCACAATAGCATCCAAAACAATGAAATACTTAAGAATTCTTGTAGATTAAAAACTGGTGGCAAACAACACCAGAGGAATTAAATCACCATGGTGCTGAGCATAGATGTTCTACCTGAGGAAAGTTGCCAGTACAATCAGACATGTAGAGAAGCAGAAGTGAGGAGTTGAGGTGTTGAGGCCTTGTGGTTTCATTAAGTGTTGTTGTTTGAGCCATGGTTTATCCTAAAGGAGCTTTGTTCTTTACATCCAGCATTGCTTCCTGGCTCCAGAGGGGAAGACATGTGCCACTTAATATCCAGGATAAACTTCTTATGCTAGCTTCTTGGCATGCACTAGATTGTTCTTATCATTGGAGGAGCTAGGGATTCTGTGTTAACTCTGGGTGACCATCATAAAATAATATTATAAATTCCATGTTCTGATTCTAATTGTTCTCTGCATAAAACTGGACAATAACCAGACTCAATCTAATAAAGTTTGCAAAATATTTATACACTGAAAACTATACAACCCCCCCCAAAAAGATTGAATAGGATATAAGGAAATAGAAAGATATCCCTTGCTTTTGGTTAGGAATAACTAACATTGTGAAAATGGCCATACTCCCAAAACTGTTATACAGATTTCATGCAATTTAGATAAAAAGCCAATAACATACCTTTCTGATGTAGAGAAAATAATCCTAAAATTCATTTGGAAACAAAAGAGACCTAGGATGGCAAAGGCAAACCTGGGCAACAAAGGAAAGGCAAGAGGCATCACAACCCCTTGACTTGAAATCATATTATAAAGCTACAGTGACAAAATCAGCAAGGTACTGGCAAAAAAGCAAACCTGAGAATCAATGAATCAGATTAGAAGATGCAGACACACTACAAAGACACTCAACTACCATATCTTTCACAAAGGAGCTAAACATATTCACTGGAAGAAAAATAGGCTCTTTAATAAATAGTGTTAGAAAAATTGGCTTTCCACATGCTGAAGACTGAAGTTAGAATCATGTTTATCACCATGTATTAAACTAAAGTCAAAATGGATCAAAAATCTAAATATTAGAATAGAAACACTAAGTCTACTAAAAGACAAGGTAAAAATCTTGAAGACTTAGAAGTAAGCAAATGTATTCATGAACAAAATGCAAACTGCATGGGAAATACTTCCCAGAATGAACAACTGGGGTCTTGTCTTATTAAAAAGTTTTTGTACTTCAAAAGATATTACCAACAGGGTGAAGAGAAAACCCACAGAATGGGAAAGAATTTTAGCTAGCTGTTCCTCAGCAAAAGGTTTAAATATAGAACATATAGAGAACTTAAAAACATCAGACCCACTCCAAATTCAAAGACCCCATGCAAAAATGTGCATCTGAAGTGAACACACACTACTAAGATGAGGAAATACAAATAACAAATCAATACATGCAGACATGCTCAACATGTCTGGTCATTGGAGAAACACAAATTAAACCAACACTGAGATTTCATCTCAGTCCAGAAAGAATGGCTGCCATCAAGAAATCAGGCAATACCAAATGTTGGTGGGGCTGTGGGGAAGAAGGAACACTTCTGCACTGCTGGTGGGAGTGTAAACTGATACAACCACTGTGGAAATAATTTTGGATATTCTTCAAAACTCTAGGATTAGAAGTCCCATATAATCCAGCTATTCCTCGCCTGGGTATTTTCCCAGAAAAATTGAAAATGTCATGCTACAGAGATACACGTGCACCCATGTTGATAGCAGCACAATTTGTAATAGCTAAAATTTGGAAACAACTAACATTCCCAGCAACTGCAGAATGGATATAAAAAGATGTGGTATTTTTATACAATGGAATGTTACTCAGCCTTTAAAAAGGACAGTATTGAATATTTTATGTGATAATGGAAGCAACTTGGGACTCATGTGAAGTAAAACTCACATTTATAAATATTGTTTGTCTCCCTAGTATAAAAAAATAAAAAATAAAATCTGAAACAGTAATAAGATCCAAAATATACAATAGGTACTAGAATAATGAAAGAAAAAGAAAGTGCTCAAAAGGACAGAAGTACAGGAATAGGGGAAAGGAAAAAAGGAAGAAAAGATTTTATGTATGTTGGTAAACATATAAATGTATGTATGTATATGTATGCTAGATAGATAACTATACTACTAATCTCTGTTAGTTCATCAAAAAGAACAGTATTTGCTGTCATTGGATTTTTTTGTTTTTCTTATTTTCTAATTTTAAAGAGAATAAAATGAAACAAAGCAAATCAAAACAGAACAATGTAAACAACACAGGAATTCACAACAAAACAATAGGACATCAACAGTGGCTACCATACTGTCTCTTGTTTTCATCAAAATAGTTGGCCATACCATCACACACAATATCAAACATAAAAGATAGTATAAAGCCAATCAACAGAATGAATGCATTACAGGACTTGAAAAACAGATAACAGGAAATGAATGATGGTTACTATAATATCTCATTTTCTTCAAAATAGTTGCCATATTATCATACATAATAAAATCAAATAAAATACAATAGAGTAGAACTGCTGAAAACAAAAGAATAAAAGCATGATAGGAATTCAAACCAAGATGAAAGGAAATCATTGTTTGATTGATCACTTTTGTGTCTACATTTTATAACTTGAACAACTAATTCTGAGATAACAATATGTTATCTGGTGTTAATTCTCTACTCTTTTTTTTTCAATTATGCATCATTTTAATCTTTTTTCTGTTTTGCTTTTTAAATAAAGAAAAACAGAACATAAAACTTGAATAGCAAATTTTATTGAGTTGATTCATATGTTTGTTTATGATTCATATGTTATGTTTATGATTTATGGTGTGAAAGAGGGAAAATGCATCTAGAATTCAGAACTGAAGTTTCTTGGATTTCTGTCTCAGCTTTATTCTTTACAAGCTATGGGTTCCTAGGCTGTTCATTTAATGTCTTTCCTTTACCTAATAAGCAAAATAAGAATGAGAATATTGCCTTACCTTCTTTGGTACAAAATTAGCTCATTTATCTACAGAATGTGGGATATGTGCTATATCATAAGTGTTCAGGCAATATTTTTGTTGTTGTCATTAATGGTGGTGTTGAAGATGGCAGGGGAAGTGGAGGTGGTATTAATTGCACAAATCAAGGAATGGGCTTTATATATGCTGTGAGAATTTCACACATCTGAAAGTGAGAAACGAGCTATGCCAGTTACAAACAAGCTTGTAAAGGAAACATTTAAGGACAAACAGAATAATGACAAATCTGATCTGAATTTTATCTGGACTGATTGCATGACCATGTTTTCATTTGCCAAAGATGAAGTCAGAGAATGCTATATGTTCTGTGAGGCTAACATCCAAAGAGGCATTTCGTGGAATGATCAACAGTAAGTATAAACAATGCTTATCAAATGAGAAAGTGAAGAATTTCATACACAGAAAAGTGAAGAATTTCATTCAGACAATGACTAATTTTACCAAAAAGAAATATCTTTCACTGGCTAAGCTAACATCAACCTACATTTGTACAAATATACATTTGTGTGTGTGTGTGTGTGTGTGTGTGTGTGTATAATATATATAATATATAGTTAATTTTAAAATAAACCAAAAAGTTAAATGAGTTTAAACTATGTTCCTAAAAGAACTCTCAAAAATTGTCAATGTTTTAACCAAATGGCCTCACTACAAATATCTATTAAAATTAAAACCTACATGAACATAACATTAGTGTAATATTTTTACAGTAGTTATCAGTTTATACATTGTTCACTTTTTCATTAATCAGAAAAATTGCCTTTATGGCTTATATTACCTGTCAGCCCCAAATTTTCAAACATGCTCCACCTGTTCTGCTGAAGAAAACATGGTCCAATAACACAATGTGCACACACACACACACACACACACACCAGAAAGTGAAATACAAAGTAAGGACCAGAGCTCCTCCAAAAAGAACCACAGCCATTCTCAACAGGAGTGAGTTCCCAAGTTCCTCCAATAATAACAGCTGAGTTCATGTCAGGAAAACCAGTGTAACACATTTTTCCAGAAGAAGCAACAGCCCAACTTCTGCTCTCCAGTTCTCCTTTTTCTCCTGTTGACATTTCTCAGGTGGGCCATCCACACCCAGTACCACGCTGATCCAGTTCATCTGGGTGCTACAAGTTGACCATTAATTGATCTACTTCTACTACTACTACTACTACTACTACTACTACTACTACTACTACACACAAACACACACACACAGAGGCAATCTTAATACTTGAAATTTTTAACACATTTAAGACTATTTCTAGAGTCAGTAGCACTAAAATGTAATAGGGAAAGCCATATAGAATGCTCTGACAAATAGTAAAGAAATAAGGACAACAATACTATGTAATTTGATTTGGGTTTTGGAGAGTGACATAAATACCAGCTTCAGATGAGATGAGGTATATGAGAGGATACATCATAGAGTTATAAAATAACTAAGACTTCATCAAGAAATTTATTACTGTGTTTCAAGTAAAGAAACAACTTGCAAGTAACAAATAATCACATCAAAATGATGTCAGTGAAAAGATCAATGAGCTAAATTGTGTCAATTCTGATATCATTCAGGACATAATTTGAAAGGTAGTTGAAAGCTATACATGTCAACTAATAGCAAAAGGCACAAGGACCAAATGAACAAGTCAGGGATTTTATTTCTCATTTCTTAATTTAAAAATGAAGAAACCTGGCTCTTATGTTTAGATATAAAATCAAATATTTCAGTTCCTATTAATGTCTATAAAATAAACAGGTGAGGAAAAAGATATTTCAAATTTCAGTTCTATAACTCCACAATGCTATATTACAAGTAACAATTTTTTAAAAACCCAAAGAATGCAGGATGTGACCTAATGCTGTATACTCATGTAAGGCAATGAGGGGTCAAATGAAGTATTTCTGACAGCATTTGGCTGATACTTTGAGAAACCAACCAATTCAAAAGAAAGAAAGCAATAACAGGGAAAAAGAATACAGCACTAATCTCCAACACTAAATTGTTAAACATGTTCTCTATTTGGCAATTTTGATAGGATTAAGGATATTGGAAGCACTGTGTTACTAAAATCAACTTTAGTTGCAAATATTTTACATAGTCATTATAAAGATAATGAGTGGAAAGAATTCCTTAAATTTTTCTTTGAAAATTAGGAAGATAAATATACTCACTTCTCAGAGTTAGCGTGGATACTAAATACTTTATATTAAGCACCCACACAGAGTCTACAATGCATGGGCCTTCCAAAGTAGCTCCCTTTGTCTTCACTGATTAGAGTACTAGAGATACTTGACAGCATGGTAAATACCTAAATACATGCAGTTCACAAAGTCAATGGTGATCTGAAATCCAACCACTTTGTTTCTCCATTTACTTTGCAGATAGACATACATTTCCATTATCTTTAAGCATTTAGGAGACCTTTTTGTACCTCATAAGCTGATAGCAAAGCTTCCTCATTGCTGCCTTCATCTCCTTGTTTCTGAAGGTGTAGATAACTGGATTCAGAAAAGGAGTGAGAATGGCATCAAAGATAGCAAGAAACTTGTCCAAGTGTGATGAAGGGAAGGGCCAGGTATAGAAGAATATTAGTGGCCCAAAGAATAAAACCACCACGGTCACATGAGCTGATAAAGTAGACAGGGCTTTGAATAAACCACCTGAAGTGTGTTTCCAAACAGTGACCAGAATGAAGATGTAAGAAATGATCAGTATGAAGAAGGACACAACAGTAATGAGTCCACTGTTGGCTGTAACCATGAATTCCAGTCGATTGGTCTCTGTGCAAGCAAGTTTAATGAGCTGAGGCAGATCACAGTAAAAGCTGTCCAGTACATTTGGGCCACAGAAAGGTAAGTCTATCACAAAAGGTAACTGGGTCAGTGAGTGGATGAGGCCAATGACCCAGGCTGTAGCCACAATTAATAAACACATTCGAGGGCTCATGATCATCAGGTAGTGCAAAGGTTTACATATGGCCACGTATCTATCAAAGGCCATGCCTATGAGCAACACCATTTCTGTGCCTCCAATCACATGAATAAAGAAGATCTGTGCTATACAATCACTGAAAGAAATGCTTTTATGTTTTCTGAAAAGATCATAAATCATTTTGGGAGCTGTAACAGAGCAACCTCCCAGGTCTAGAAATGAGAGGTTGGCCAGCAGGAGGTACATGGGGGAGTGAAGTTTACAGTCACAGGTCACAGAGAACACAATGAGAAGGTTTCCCATCAGACTTGCCATGTAGAACACAGAAGAAAAGAGGAAAAGAAGGAGCTGGATTCTCCATGAATTGGAGAGTCCCAGGAACACAAACTCAGACACCACAGAGTAGTTGGCTCCATCCATTGCCTCAGAGGGCAGAGCTGTGTTTAACAATGTCTTGGAAAGAGTGTAGAAAGTCAAGGTCTGTAGGGAGTCCTTAACTGCAAAAGCATTAACTGTAAAGAAAAAAAAATTTCCTCACAGAGCCAAAACACCTTTTCATAACCATTTGAACTCAAGACGCAAAAAGTGGACCATAACTCATCATTACAAGACATTTCTTCTAAATTTTCATACTTGCTAAAATATTCCAAACTCAGAGCCCCAAATTAGGTCATACTAAATCACAATGCCAAAGAAATGTTAGGAGAGGAAACAAATAATTTTGATTTTTTCCCCACAGTTTATTGCTCATCTTATGTAGTTCCCCAAATCTCAGAGAATTTCTGATTACATTTTAAATCCCTTTGATTTCTCCTATGTATTATGCTGTCATTCTCATTAATTCTCTCTCAAGTTAAGCTTCATTCTATCCCAGTCTTTAAAATACTATTTACTGGTTATACTTCTGTAAGCTCAGTGTCCACTGGAAATGGTAGACATTTGATAAATGTTGATGGGTTTGTTTGGTTTTGGTTTTGGTTTTATGAGAGAGGATCTTACTCTGTAATTAAGAGTAGTTGTGAACTCTGTACATACACCAGGGTGACCTTGAACTTTGAGGAATTCTCCTGGCACATCCTTTGAGTGCTGGTATTACAGGTGTGTACCACCATGCAGAGTTTAAATGTTGGTTTAAAAGATTATGATACATGGAAAACAAATGATAGAGTCACAATGTAATAATATTATATTTGAATCATGAAAGAAATTAAAGAATGGAGCAATTAATATGAAAAGAGACCTCCTATGGGGTAGGAGAACCTGTAGAACCTGTACATAGAACCTGTAAATAGAGGAAAGGAGATGAGAGAAGATAATGAGGAAACCCTACAAATATCCTACTGTAACAACTCAGTTCCAATTGGGAAAGGAGTTACAAAGTTTGATCTATGGTCACTTATTAAAGACCAGATCTGGAAAGGGATTCATGAATGAAAATTTAAATATGAATACAGAAAACACAATGTAGCAGAATAAATTTTACATGACTGATATTTCATAGAACATTGTGCAAGCCATGTTAACATTTTGTAGGAAGGTAGAGAAAGCATTCACTTGAAATAAAAAGAGTAAGATCAAGTCCTGTGGGAACATCACACAGTTCCTTTTCCTACCATCTTCACACTCAACTCACTGCTTAAACTTTCATTGTTCATAAAATAAAGGGGTACAGGCAGGTACATCTGTACTATTTTCTGATGCACAACTATTCCAGTATGTGATGAAGATCATGCTGATGATGGTATTCTTCTCATTGGACTGTTACTATACATACTGGGATGTTCTATTATGGTTTTCATCCTGTAGAAGACTTGGGATATTAGTCTCTTTTCTGACTGTTTCTGTGATTCATTTAGCAATTATTATACTTTTTAAATAATTTTGTTATTTCTCATAATCATCTGTAATCAATCAATAAATCCTTGCCATGTTCTTTGGACATGGAAAACTTACTGAAGTTTTAAAATATTCATCATTGCAAGGCCTCTATGTTCCCACACATATAAAATGTAATTAATAGAAATGTATTAGTGATAAAATGTAAAATAATTTGTTAGATCATATTATTTCTTAACCAAACGATATCTATAAATCATCTTGGTCAGGGCGGTTGTCAGAGAATAATCAGAACCTGTACTGCATATTATGACACTGTTCTAATTTATGTAAATATATAGCTTCATATTTGAACTTTAAGAATTATCATAACAAAAAATAAAAATAAAAAGAATTATTGTAAGAGGGAAAAACTCAAAGCAACCTGGCAAAGTGATGCATAAGCTATTACGAAGGCAGTAACAGCCAAAAGCAAAACAGTAATGACATTGTGCAACAGAACACAACTGATTCTTTACATGTCCTACATTGTTTGATATTTGCAGAAACCCATCAAATTGCTATTAGTAACTCATTTAACTCATACAAAAATTAAAAACAAGGGGGAAGTAGTGCACCGGTACAGTAGATGGTACAACAGATACCGATACTCTGGTCCATCTCTTACCCAATATGTGGACAATGTCCTGCTTTTCCCCCATTACTTCCCAATGGTATCATGCCTCCTTTACTCCCTTTCTGGGTGCCCCCTATTCAAATCTCAGCACATCAAGCTGATCTGACTGAGTCAAAAGGCAGATTTGTCAAATGTTCGCAAGTACCCATGTTTCATATTCAACATCAAATTCAACCATCATTCATTTTACCTTTTTGGACAAAAATGATAGAACACAAACCCAAGCACTATGCTGCACTTCCAAGCACCCGTGTTGAGTTTCCTTACAACCAGAATCTTGGTCCATGTGAAGTCTTTTAGCTTTTGATTAAAAGGATTTTGTTCTTGTTGTTGTCTAATGAATAGAGAAACAGAAAGTACTACACTCATGTCAAAATAATGAAAAATGAAACCCACAAATAAGACAAGTGCCTTCTATCACATTTAAACATCAGTTCCTAAACATTCTGCTTCCCTTTTTTTATTTCACTGTGGGATAGAAATGAGTTTAAAAAGAAAGTAATTTCAGCTTCTAAGTTCATGTTGTGTTTCTTCTCACTGCACTGCTTCACTCATTAAGCTCAACCAAAGTTCCTTCCAGTCTAATTTCAGCTGCACGATTAAGGTAACATTTCACTGATTTCTGCACAAAACAATCATTTCACTAGAAATATCTATTTAATACTGGACTTTCAAGGCTTCAACACTATACTCCAACATCTGTAAGCTATGTTTATATTTGTCACCAGTGTACCCATTTTAAGGCCTATAACATAATTATTTTGAGACTTAAGCACCCTTAACAATCTTATGATATGAGCTAGCACTACTCTCTGGATAAGCATCTTTAAAAATGCTATTACTTAGGGAGATACAGCTAATTGGCACACAGGGGACAAAACTGACCAAATGACACTACAGAGACTTAGGATGGCCAATATGAGCTCATTTATCCACAGAAGTTGTAACCCAGAATCTCAGAAACTGAAATGAGGTCACATAAGAGAAGTGGGATTGAAAACATAAAAACATTAAAAACCTAAAATACATAAATATTAAAATCATTGTAAATGACAGTATACTCTAAACATAAAGACTATTTGCTTTCTTTCCAAGTACCCATTGAGACCATTTATGTGACATTATATGATACTGTAATAAACTTCAAAAGTGGAAATTCGTTTTTGTCATCCATTTCCTCTGCCCTCCATCCTACAACAATTGTATATTAATTTTAAAAAATATTTCAGAAATGAAAATGGAACAGGGAGATCTAGAAAAGGAGGTGGACTGGTAAGCAGCATGATACAGAGCATCACTGAGAGAGACAGCTCAGATGCCAGAATAAAACATCCTGGAGTGATCCAGACAGAGGGAGATGGATTCTCTCAACCCAAGAAGAAACTGAAGGAAAAAAGAGCTGCTCAAATACGAAGTTCCCAGGCTACCATTAGAGAAGCTAAGATCAGCAATCATGGCATTCTTGCCAAGCTGCCTGAATTCATGCCCAAGACTGGCCTGAGCACCTGAACCTGCACCAATATGACTGACCTGAGCAGCCCCGTGCTTGGAGCTGAGCTGTCCTGTGAATGACTCATGCAGAGCTGCCCCAGTGCGTGACTTGCCCAGAGGTGCCGTGAATTTGCACCGCAGCTGTGCTGAAGTCAGAGGTCAGGCAGCCCAATGGAGAATGGAGCCAGAGAGGAACCGGCATTAAACCATGGTGAGTGCTGAGAATAAGACCCTACCACAGGAAAGGGGCAACCAACTGGATGACATGTTGGAGTCAGGCAGGATAGGCCCAAACTGGGAATGGCAGTGACTTCAGTTGGTTGCTCCCCTCCCAGAGAAGATTGGTGGGGTCTGCTTGGCCTGGGTCACACCTCTGGCTGGGACCCAATAAGTCATCCCACACCAATTCCCTATGCATAGCATGCATTGAAGCGTAAGCCCATGAAAGTTGTTTGGCTCGGAGGGGAAGGCTAGCATATGCTGCTGCTGCATGCACCTCAGTGACTGACTGGACTGGAGAGGGCAGAAAATCATAGCCTGCATGCTCCAGAAGAACCATAACCAATAAGGAAAGGGGCTGAGAACTACACTATACACTTGTATGGAAGGAACCAAAAACATGATGAGAGAAAGAAATAAGAAAAAGCCCCTAGCCCTCAACCCTAAGAATATTGATCCAGGAGAGGTAAATACAAAAGAGATTGAGGGCAGCAAAC